>OENM01000605.1:50954-71733 GCA_900239745.1 Rotaria magnacalcarata
CACATTAAAAGCAAAGTTTTCAATAGTTATTTGTAATGCAGATTTGGTCAATGATCGTGTCATGGTTGTATAGAGTTTGATTGAGGCAAGTGGCAAAGAAAGTAGACAAATGAGAAAAATTTGAACAAACAGCATGATTGAAAGGCGGCGATCCATTTTTTTCTGTTCAACTACAGTTGCATTGTTACCTATCATTGCACTATGACCGGTAGGACCATCTGCAGTGTTCTGCATTGGTTGCAAACGAGATCGTGAGCTTCGTATATTGAGGATGGTCATCGTACTAAAAAGAATCATTAAAATCAATGGACAAAGAATTGTAATCAGAGCAAGAGACAGATCATTTAAAACGCTGCACCAAACTGTCTTTGTGTAACATTTGAGTGGAGTATTGGTGAGATTGGCGTCAAAACAATAAAAATTTTGAGCTTCTACTAAAGTTACACAGATGCTAACTACAATTGCATTGGTTTGAGCATTCTTTAATGTGCTTCTTTTTCGTAGATTACTATTAGGGCTCGATGAAAGCCACCGATCAGCGGTAGCCAACATGATAAGCCATGAACCAACTGAGATTGCACTGAATAGAAGACCGGCTCGAAGTTTGCAAAGAAATGGATTTTCACTGGTAAGATCAGCAGACCATGTTGATAATGGCCGAGAAAGAAGACCAGCAACAAGTCCAATACCATAGGCAATCGATGACGCAAGAAAGAGCCATGCACAAGGATTAGATCGAAGAGCTCGTTGTGATAAAACACATACATTCATTGTGTTTCCCAAAATGCCAAATAAAAGAATGAATATTCCGAAGTAACGGTTTAGTTGCATCGAAGCATTATTCAAGGCAGCAATATTCCCGGCATCCGATGATGACGACATGGGTGCACTAGATGAAATAATTATATGAAAATCAAGAGAAAAAATAAAATGAAAGATATTATACAACATCTTGTGTCAGGTACGCATTCTCTCATGGTGACAAGCCCTCAAGATAGCTAGTCTTCAAAATATGTGTCTTCTCTTTTATTACGCCTATCATCACATCCTCACTGATATTATCTGCTAAAAAATGATGGGATTTACTAAAACAGATTTCTATCAGTAAACTGATGAATATCCAGCAAAAATGCGAACATTTTATATCCTAAGGATAACAACGCACTCTCTCTCTCTCCTCTCTCTCTAGTATTTGTCTGAATCAATAGAACAAGAAAATTAAATTAAAAATAGTCAAAGGTAAAGCCCACGATGTGGACATGATGTGCACAATGAGTGATTTTTATTCAAAAAGGTATGACTGAATTAATGAGTTTTGTTTTATATAACTGAAATAATTTTTCACTGCAATTTTTTTGAAATCATTACGAAAGACACTTCTTGTGCTACTATACTGCTGTACTGTATTTTTCTCTCAGACAAATTCATTGTAACTAAGAAATAAAAGTGGCGTAAAAACGTGTTTCTTCTTTGGAAAAAATCATGAATGAATCGTGGGTGCATTCATCATTTTATTGTCATCACAAGGAGAATATGCATGGTAATGATAGGCTACAATTCTTGTTTAAAAATAGCCTTAAAAAAGCGTCTACGACTATCACATGCTGTGTCTACACAGTGAATCATTACTAAGACTGACATTTCTATCAGGATCTGGTCTTGATATAAATTCTAATCGGATAGAACAAAACATTTGAAAATATTGTTATTCGATTCATCAAAATCAACATCAAATCTAATTCGTTTGTGAAAATCGATCTATTTTAACTCTTGACTTCAATCAGTGTTGAATAGCAAGCTTAGCAACCACAACCGAAAGCACTAAAATCGAAAATACGAGAAAAATGAACGCCTGTGTTTTTTTAGATCACTCTTATAAATATAAAAGACTCGTTAATATTTTTCCTATTAATAATCTAATTTTTGAACAAATACCTATTAAAATTTGACACAAAAATGATTCACTTTTAGTATTCTTCTTCGAAAGCACCATTAATTCTTGATAAAAACTTCAAAAGCATTGAGACAAAAAACTAGTTTCATGAGAAAAACAAATGAATAAGTTACTCTTAACTATTTAATGAGTAAAATCGACACGGAAAAGGGCAAGTGTACTATTCTTTTACTTAGTGGCGTAACCAGGATTTGTCGGGTGGTTTGGACTAAGCCCTAACATTTTCCAAAAATTAAAGAATTCTACTATTTTTGTGAAAGTCAGCAAAATTCTCCGTTCGTTTTTCGAAATTAATGCTGAAATCGTGTCCTACCTCTAAAACGTGCAAATCACTCAACCAAGTATTCGACGTTGTATTACGTGCGGTCGTTTTTATCAATTTATTTTACTAAATATTCTTCCGCAACTGATAAACGAAACAGGTATAGTCATAACAACAGCGACAAGAATTATAACAGTTGGAATTGCCTCTTTCAGTGACACTCAAGCGGAGAAACGTTTTCGAAAACGCGTTTAAGCGCACAGGAAACGACGAAAAATCGAGAAAAGTGGGAATGTTTGGATGACAATAAGGGTTCCCAATTTTGAGCAAAAAACGCTCACTCCTCTCCCTAACTGTGTATTCAAACACGTTTTCAGCTCACAGTTATGATCCCCGATTGTCATACAAGCATACTCACTTTTCCTGAATTTTTTCCTCTTTTTCCTACATTTAAAAGTGGTTTTCCAAATTCTTCTTTGCTTGGGAAATGGTTCAACATAGAGATCATCACTGTTTAATTTTGAACCTTTCAACACCTGCTTCCGAACGTAAATTACATTGCATAATGAGGAGAAATTAGTTTTCATTTGTAATGCAAAAAGTTTTAGTATCAACTGAAAAAGAATGCAATCGTGCAGTGTTTTATTGTGTCTAGCATTATAAAAAAANAAAAACGGCCAGTGGTAGGGCGCACATTCCCAATGGTTGGGCTCAGCCGAACCATGCCCTACCCTGATTACGCCACTACTTTTACTCTCGGCAAGTCAATTTATGACTAGCGCAAAGTAATTTCCTGCTAAGTCATCACCTTTGCAAAAATATGCCAAATCAGTTCAAGGCAAAAAAGGACTTTGCTTGGCCTTCTCTGAGTCTGTGGATGATGGAGAGGCATCAATCAAAAACAAAGATCAGCTAATTATGCCATGTCAAAAGAATGCTACTCCACCCAGTGCCATGACTTAATTTACGCTATATAGTTCTTTGTTGTTTCTATCAAAAAATACGATGAACAGTTGGCAGCACTACTGTTATTATTCAAATTAGCAACTTCAATAATTGAAATGTATGAATATATCACTGACTTTCTTTATTAAGTGCGTGCTTTTTTCCAAATAGGCTCTACCCAGGTGAATGAATCCGACAGCGGATCCTATCGAATCCTATGGGATCCGACTCTCGACAGAATCCGATAGGATTCTCGAACACGGGCCTATTGTCGGTTCTGACGGAAAAAATCATTTTCTTATTTACGATCAAATAAGCATTTTGAGTCATCACCGCGCAAGGGTGATTCGATAGAGTTGGGTTCCATTAAAATCCGATATTGGGTTCGGTTGGATCCGATACCAAGGATCCGACTGTAGGTCCGTGTCCGGGAATCTCATAAGCTTTCGTCGATTTTATTGAAACACATATGGTATTCGGTATATTCACTGTCTGACCCTTGTCGGAATCCGATAGGATTCTACTGTCCTAATGATTCTCCTGGGTATAACAACTTTCTTGTAATACAAAAAGTGTCCATATCAATGATTTTTCAATTCTCTTCCAAAGTAAAACCTTCTGACGATGGAACATATCCAACTATCCAATCGCTTTTGAGCCAGAACGATGAGCATCATGTAGATCCCAATGAGCTATGAATACCCTGAAAAGAGTTCGGGCTGCTAGCGTATTACTGTCGAGATACTGCATTTTTACGATATTCTTTAGCAAAATGCCGTGGTCCCCCTTATGAACAGTAAAAAAAACTGAGTTTCTAATTCCGACTTGAAACTTGGCACAGAAACAGGTCTAGGTGAGAGTAGTTTATTGTGAAAGTTTCAGACCTTTTGGTTNTTCCTGTTCTGAATTAAGTACATTGGAACCTGTCGGGAGTATACGAGCGATGAAAAAATGTTTTTTTAGCCATACCCTAGGATAGGAACAACCAAAAGACCTGAAAATTTTACAATAAACTACTCTCATTAAAGCCTGTTTCTATGCAAACTTTCAAGTCGAAATTCGAAACTCAGTTTTTCTGGTTCCTGAGCGGGGCCACGGTATTGTAATTAATTAAAAATACCTAAAAAATACAGTATCTCGACAGTAATAGGCTAGTTGCCCGAACTCTTTTCAGGGTATTCATAGCTCACTAGGATCTACATGATATACATAGTTCCGACTCAACAGCGATTGGACAGTCGGATATGTTCCCTCGTGAGTGCAAACAAGTAAGGCAAGGTTCTGATCTGATAGCATCTATGTCACGCTACTTAACTCTATTTATAAAAAATATTCTAGTGTAATGGCTGTAACTTTGGCAGTAAAAGTTTATCTGCCCGACTTTTGTAATAGTCATCATATTCAATATATTTGTTTACAAATACTTATCAACAGATCACTACATTATAAACATTATGGTTTTATCACAGTATAATATCGGTCAACTTTCGTCATGTCATACAACTCATCGTGAGGGGGAATATAATTATACGGTGGAGTGAATATATATTCAAGAGCCAAACGGCTGTAATATTTAATTATCTCCTCGAAGCTGTCTTTCTGTAAATAAAATGTATCATTTTTTCTCTGAAAACCAGGTTGTCTGCATTTCTAGCACATGTACCAGAGCATCAACCAGACCACTAGGCCTGCCTGCCTGCGCCTGCCAGCCTGTGACAGGCACAGGCCATGATCTTGAGGCCAGGTCGAACCCTAGTCCAGTTCAGGCAGGCAGCTTAAAAACACCAGGCCGCCTGGTCTATCACTATTCTTTATATATCCCTTTCCGGCCGGATGTTGCCATTTAACAACATTTAATCAATATTTTTAGAATGGGTTGCCTATAGTAAAGATATAAAACTTTTTAGCGATTCGATAATTAATGTAACACATTTCAGGATACAATCACGGTTTCCGATACAAAAAAGAACTTTCCACTGAGAGCATAGTCGAATCTATCTACAATATCCCATGGAAACCATTCAACCGTAAAAAACAATTTTCTGCGAATGAAATGATTCAATACTAGAAGTGAATAGCTGTAAATTTTTCTTTTTAGATCTATTGCATATTCTATTAATAAAGAGAATTTTTCAGCAAATCCGAACAATAAAAATTATTGATGTTGCCATTTGGCAACAGCCGGCCGTAACGGGTCAAAAATTTGAAAAATTGTTTTTTGATTTCGATCATCAAAGTGTACTATTGTATGCGCTTTCGCTTGCTCAAAACGTTTTTAGATACTCAAGCAGCTATAAGATGCTTTTCACAGCTTTTTTCCAATTTAACTCTAGTTTTTAGTGACAATATTCAAGTATACTAATCTTCCCAGTGTAATAGCCGGGCAATGATGGATGCTTTATGGGCTTAGTGCAGATGTTGGTGTAGGCCTTTCATTTATCTACATGAACATTCATATTCAAATCAATTACTGTTTTCTATGTCCTTACTGGAGAACTGAAAGTCTTCTGCTCTGGAGTTTTGTCAGAAAAAATGATATTTATATTTTGAAAAAGCTGCGTGAACGCACTCTATCCATGTTTGAGTCATTATTTTCGCGTTTAAATGTTTTTAATAAACGAAGAGGTATTGAATAATGCATTTTTATTATAGAAATCGAAAAAAAATTTCAACCAGTTTGACCCGTTACGGCTGGATGTTGCCAAATGGCAACATGTAGTCATTCCATACAAAAAAAAATTTATTCTGAAAAATATATTTTTGATATTCCTATCATAGAGCAACAAAAAATATACAACACAATATTTCTTTGCTGCCTGTCATCTGGGAGTCGGCTGGAAAGGGATATATAATATTAATTTCGATATAAACTTTTCTTAATTGAAGGTGACACTAATAATTAGATGAAGTATAGAATAATGCCCTGTGTTCATTGTAATTGATCCAAATGATGACTAATGTTCAGTTTAAATTGCATAGTTCGTTTTCGTTCTCCATTCGCACTTTGTGTTTTCATTTATCAGTCCTTTTTAACATTACTGATTATTTTTAAAACCTTTCTTATTGATTATTATATAGATCTTTTTTATTGATTGTTAAAACCTTTACTATTTTTCTTTAAGTCAAGTGTTAATAATTCAATTGTCTTTTTTCATGAAATGGCTGATACTGACAATTCATCTTCCATCTGTATTGCTGATTCTCCACCTTATTTACAAGTAAAACAAACTTTTACAGGAATATCAATTGAAATGATGTTAAAATGAAAAGACGACAAAAAGAATACATAGTGATAAAAAATAATCTGAAAAAATCTTCTACAGCGTGGTCAATTTTCGGATTTCCGGCTCGACTGGGTGAAGGTGGTATATAACAACGTATATATGGCTTTACTAGTTGTTTTCAATGTAAAACAACGTATACATTTCAATCTGATGATACTGGCAGTACGAAACACTTGTTACACCACATTTGCTCGAAAGTGCAAACTTCAGAAGGACCTTTAGAGAAATTATTTAAGAAAAAAAAGAAGGCTATAGTTATGTTAAATTCAACTGATTCAACAAATATGAAAGATGAATTAACAAAGTGGGTTTGCAGATCTGCTCGTCCGTTCAACATAGTGGCAGATGCTGGCTTAAGAGATGTTTTACAAACAGTTTTGGATCTTGGTATGTTTGATTTAATTCTTATATATTTCTAGAGTGACTTCTTATATTATTTAGGTAAAACGTATCAGGATCTCAAGAGTACTGATCTTTTAGTAATACCAACGACAATGGCGAAAAACGTTCATCAATTAGTTGAACCATATCGTTCATTACTACAGCCATTAGTAACAGAACAAGCAGAAAATAACTATTTATGTTTATGTCCTGATCTTTGGAATGATGAATATCGCAAGGCGAATTATCTTGATTTAACAGCTAATTATTTTTACAAATAAAAATTATGAATTGATTTCAATAGACTTATGCTGTTGCGAGTATCAAGAAATAGATAAAAGTGGAGATTCTGTTTTACGAGTAAGGAAATTATTTGCAAGATACAATCAACAACGTGAATTTTTTCTAGGCTATCCGTCGTCAATTGGATTTGTATGGTTTGACATCATTCATGGACAAAAACAAAATCGTATTTACTTGTGATCGTGGTCCTAATATTCTCAAGGCCCTAAAAGGTGAGCGCATTGTAGATTGAACTCTTTCAACATATAGAATGTATATGTAAATTTATATATTAGGGCAACCAATTATTTTATGTTTTGCACATCGCATGAACAACATCCTTAAGATATCTTTCTACGAAACAGCACACAAAAAAAGAATTATGCAGGTAGCAACAACACCAACAAAAGAAATCTAAACTTATTATTGAAAGTTTATCCGATGAATCTTTATCAGAAGATGAAGTCAAAATCCCATCACCATTGAAATACATAGAATCAAACACTTCACTTTCTGAATTACCATCAAAAGCATGTGAATTACTCGATGTCATCACAACGAGTGAACAACTAGTGAAGCATGTAAAACTGGTGAGCAAAAATTCGCGAGAAGCACTTTATCGGATTTTTTTTTCAATTAAATTCTATTTTTTACAGTGTGGCTTAAACAAATCAATCCAAGATTCCGATGGTGTTGTTTTGAAGCAAGCGATAGTAGTTCGTTGGTTATCAATATCGAACCTACTAGAACCGGTTGATCTATCTTACGAGCACTTAAGATCTATATTATCTAGGTCATCAAATACTAAACAATCATTCAAACTAAATAAAATCAACATCGATGGATTGAAAGACTTGATTCGACTTTTATCTGTATTTAAAGATGTATCTGTATTAGTACAAACCGGAGCACGTCCATCGTTACATATGGTCTACATTGCTATGAATAAATTGGAGCATCACCTAAATGGCAATGATGTTGATGAAAATGGTGATTTTATTCCTATAGATGACCGTCACGAAGGTGATTAGAATATGATGCTGAATCTAAATATTATTCATTGTTTTCTTCTGATTAGGGACGAACTTTTTTCGAAAACGTTTACTTCAATTGTTGCGCACAATGTTTACATTCGATGAGAAGCATCTAGCCGCCGTCATGCTACACTCTTTGTATCGAAAATTAACTTTTTCTACAGCTTATTAGAAAACCATTGCACATTCATACATACGTGAACAAATTGATGAAATTCTTGGTTTAGATACTGAACAGCATACACAATTAACTGAACCAACAAAAAAAGCATAAATCAATGGAAGACCAATTCGTGGATCCAGATGATCAAAGTAATATTGATACACTTTCAACAACAACAACTTTTAGAAATGAAGAATTAGATAAATATGTAAAAATTAACATAGAAGATATTCACAAAATACCAAACCCATTACATTTTTGGAAGCTTTATCAACAGAAGTTTCCATGTTTATCATTACTTGCTCGTCGTCTTTTTTCAATACCTGTAACCTCAGCAGCTGTAGAAAGATCTTTTTCGGCTGCTGGAATAGCCGTAACAGAACATCATTCTTCTTTGGATCCTCAAACTTTAAATGATATTCTCTTTGTGAGACCATTTAAAACATTCTTGAATGAAAACAAAACTTTTTTTCTTAATGTTATGCCATGCTGTCTCTGATGTATTCTCTTTTGTATGAAAACTTCGATAAGTAAATGCTTAATCTAGTCATATTAAATTAATTATACTGGTTTTCTTCATTCTCAAAATTAATTATATGTTTCTATTCTATCCTTGTAATGATATTAGCATTAAAAAAATTGCCAGGCAGGTGGGCCAGGCCAGACAAATTAGTTGATAGGCACAGGCAGGCTTGAAATGCAAAGGCCTGTCACGCGTACCGGCTAGGCCCACAAAAACGTGGCCTGGTTGATGCTCTGACAGGTATATTCTCTTATTGTTTCTTTTTTTAATAATAGCTTATTTAAAAAATTGAGCGCCGTCTTGTATCTTGATGAAAGAATTCTTCAACTATTCAATATTGAAAACATCCCAAGCTGTCAACAAAACAGAATGTTCTTGTTTTAATTAGTCGCTGCTGTTCTGAATTACTTCTTATCATAATTTACCGCTGTTCTCGTGTTTCAAACATATCTAGATGTTTTCCTATGTTACTAATTATCACATAAATATAGTAACGGTTCGATGCTGTTAATGAATATCTTTCTTTTTTGTTTTGCTCTGAAATAGAATCTAGAAGTAACTTTTGACAACAGATATTACTTGAAATGAATTCGTAATGTTACTTTTCTAATTTTTATTCAAATGATACAATTGTTAAACGAAAACCAATATGAACTCTATCCACATTTTTATTCGTGTATTATTTTTTTTATATAGTTTATATGGCACACTGTTAGTATGATATCTTTGTCAGAAATAAAAAAAATTAAATTCGCTTCTTAGTGTTCTAAATGGATGTTTGAATAATACAATTATTTGTTGGTGCAACAATGGTTTCCGTTTGAAAGGAAGCTTGTTCGGTAATATGTACTTTACGTGACGTATGAAATGTTGTTAAAGTAGGTGATCTTGTTTGTTCTGGAGATAATAAATAACTATGATGGACTATAGGTTTAACGAATGGCTCTAATACTGAAGTAGAACTCGATTCATTTGAATTGCTTTCAGCAATAACTGGAATCTGTGATGTCGATGGTTCTGATGTTAACACAGACTTTAGCTGAGTTACATATTTTTTAGTATTTTGTGTCGGTGATATCGATGACGAGTCAGTGAATTGATCAATTTCACTTAGAAATTGTATGAAGATTCCTATAGGTAAACGTATACCATTAAATCTTGAAATAAATTCTTTATTTAATTGACTATAAAAACGATTAGGTGCTGCTTGACACATTTCACAGAGTTTCATTAATCCACGACCTGTCATGAATTCGCACAATGGCATCATATAATGAAGATTTGTATCATATAAAAAATCGAGTATATCGTCTGTTGTCCATCGGTGTGCGGAAATTGAACGATAGATTGATTGAACTGTATTTCGATTTAAATATTCTTCAGGTAGCTTTGCTTTTTCCAGAGTTTCAATTGCGTATGATTTTAACGACTTTTTACTGTCAGATTTTATTCGTTTTATTGCATTTGATTGATCTTCATTGAGAGCGTCCCCGCTGATTGCATCATCTTCACAGTGATTCCCTCTTTGTAATTGAATTTCTTTCAAAAGTGATGTACACGCTTGAAAAAATTCTAATTGAGTAAAATCTATATAAATTCGACTACCCAATAGTAAACCTAACCATCCATCAGGTCGGTAACCTTGACGTAAAATGACAGGTAGTAAACGTCGTTTGCAACGAAATGCATATTCAGCTTCAGCTTGACAATAAGCACTACGTTTATAGGAGTCGGACATACAAATAATAATAAATTCAGAATTTTCTACTGCATCGATCATAGCTTGCGTGGCTGAAAAATAACTGATGAGTTCATGCCAAAGATTCATTAAAAAAACTAACCGGCTCCATATATATTATATTGATCGATCCAAATTTTAAAGCCTTGATCAACAAGGAATTGATGAATTCTGTTAACAAGTTCCTTCTCGGCATGGCAATAGGATATCATAATGTCATATTGATGCTTTCGACTCCTATCAGTTGAGCTCATTTTTACATTATTCATTTTCTTTGTTTGTTGAACACTATTTTCAGATTCTATTTGATGAAACAAACAAAAAGAAAAAGAAATAGGATATATTATTTTCATAACTCTCTACCTTTGTGAAGATTCCAAAGAATTTTCTCTGCTGCTTTTTGAATTCCTTCAGTCGCTGTTTTTTGCATATTTTGAATTGAATTAATAAAATTTTTATTTTCACCCAATAGTCTTGCTGCACCTTCAATGAATGTCACTGAAACAAGAGACTCAAGTACTAATCGCTTTGATCGATCATTAAAAGTTTGATAATTATCAATTAATAAATATAATGCATTTTGTTTTAATATTTCAACTTTTATTTGATCATGTTGAACAAGACCTTTAAAAAATATCGAAAAAAAAGCAAAATTCAACTTAAAAACAATTCAATTCTATTACTTTGAAGAGCTTCAACAAGTAAAGTAATATTAGATTCAATAGCTTCTTCATTTTTACTTTTCTTTGTCAGTGCTCTCATATTTTTTCTTAATAAATTTAATAAATTTGATAGTAAACGACCCGATTCTTTTTCCGATGCTTTTATATCTTCTTCATCTAACGTATAAGCAAGTATAACACATGCATGGATAACAATAGGTTCATAGGATAGTAATATTAATGAACGAACTATTGATATTATTTTAAGTTTTTTTATATAGACAAGTAAATCCGGTTCGTGAACAAATGCAGTCAATGTATAAACAGCTGCATTAATCAATATTGTTTCAAATTTCCTAGCTTTATAATCGACTTTTTTAACGAGCGCAGGTTCACTGATGATACGAACAATAATATCAATGAGCCAGCGTAATGGTTGACCATTAGCATATGGTGCATAATAATTTTTAGCATGAGCAACAGTTAATAGAAGATGATGAACGATATGAATCATTGGCGAATTCCACTCTTTAACTGATTCTATATGTTTATCAAGTACAGCTGCATAGCGTGGTACCATCGTATCTAAAAATTGTTCGATAGTTTTACTGGTTTCTATACCTGAAAAGGCAAGGAAAATTTTAAAAAGAAACAGGAAGAAAATTTTCCTACCATGATAATTGATGAAAAAAGACGAACATTGTATAAGAAAAAAGTTCTGTTTAGTTGTCATTGATTGAGTATAGGGTTTTAAGTTTCTAAATGTTCGATCGAAATTCAATGAAAGAAGACAATCTATTGTGGCTTCAAATAGCCTATTAAATACATTTCCATATTGTAATTTGGACGGTAATCGTTGATAATATGTTTTTAAAATATCGAAGAGACAAGTGAGTTGTTTGAAATTTTGTTTATTTTCATCGCAGCTAAGTAATCGATCAATATCACTCATACATGTAGCTAAAGTATTAATCAAGGATCGACCCGGTAACCACGATGAAAGTTTTGTTACATCCTGAATACTATTGATGAGATGATTGAAAAGAAAAATTGAATTACTTAAAAGATTTGTTTCGTCTCGACTTAATTTACACGAAGAGTGCCAATCGAGTAAAAGATTTCGAATTAAATTTCGAATAGAAACACAAAACTCATTTGTCGCTATATCAGCTAATGTAGCAGAAGAAATACGATTTAATTCTTTGATTCTTTGATTTGTTATATTTACATAATCTGTATCTTGATTTGATTTAAGGTTCAAATTGCAAGCTGAATGATTCGATAGATATTCTATTTCTAATTTACATGATTTCGGAACATGTGAATTGACGAATTTCGAATGTAAACTTTCAGTATCAATAGGTCCATGTTCGCTTATTAATGTTTGTATGGGATAATGTGTATAAGCATGGCTCCCAGGTGGTTGTGTATTATAAGCGAAAAAATTGGGTTCGTAACGCATGGTTGTTCTATTAGTAAATTAAATGCTAGTTTTAGTTTAGATTTCATAATAAAAACAAATCGATTTACTTACACGCATTAGCCTTCCGCAGGATGTTGTCCGAATTTTATCTCGAGTTGTCTATAGTAGTAGATGTTTTTTTACTATGTTGTTTATTTTTTGTCTACTTACATGATGGCCCAATTTATGCTTTTGACAATTATATTTTATCCTTGTTTTTCGAGTGATAGAACATATTAATTGATGTGTGTATGTACGTTTGAATTAATGTAGTGTATATGAACATGTTAGTAGATCTATAGGAAGAAAGAACGAATGTCCATGAAAATTGAATTGTTTGAACAAACTATGTACATGCATAAATTTGATCGATTTTGATAAATGAAGAGAATGTCGATCGAAATGGACCATTATATCAATTAGTTGTGTTTCTATTCAATGAACAGCGTACAACTATATAAATCATATAGATTTCTTTTCGTAAATTTGACATGTTTACAAAAATAAAGGGAGAATCTAGTTAAATTGATCAGTTAGGGGTGGGGTGATTTCACCTGCATCGTTATTTCCTTTTGTTGTGTCATATCATTGAACAGTTTCCGTTAATATGTCTAGTGTACTATTGATGGATTTGGATCAGATAGTGTTGAACATTTCTGTTTTTCTTCGTTCTATACAATAATCATTAAATGAATCTTAATCAAGTCTTTATTTTACTTAGCGAATGCATATGAAATGCGAGTAGCTATTACAAACGTTTGTCTTAATAGAAGTTTTTTTTTTCTCATAATAAGAAAACGTGAGTGACTTTATAGGAATTTCTTACAATATGTCAAAGTGAAAGAATTCTTTCTTTTCATTAGGTTTCTTCGAACAACTTTTTTTCTAAAGAATAAAGACATCATTGTCTTTAGAAGGCAGTGCCATGTGAGCATTAAACAAATCTCACGAGTAATCCATAGGGAACAAGTGATACTCTTGCTTTAGTGAAATGTTCGATCCTATCGTTGGGTATAAATTGGCAAAGACGCTCACAACCAGCCCCAACGGTTTCACCTTGTATCCCCAATGCATCTAGTTTTGTCGACATTGTAAAACAATCTGAACATATCTCCGGATAGACAAAAGTGTCGATGAGAAAGAATAGACTTCACCGTTATGAGGGTAGTTCCATGAAAAGTTACAATCCATCTATTCCATATATCTTGTTCCTCTTGAAAAGCTTCATCAACTCGAAGACCTACCCGCGCTCATTCACGAGGAATAACGTATTCGCCCTTGCCCGCTTTTGTCACATCGGGTAATTTCGTAGAATAACACTTTGGGCAATAGCATTTATCAAACGAAGAATCAAATAATTTATCATTCCAATTAAGAAATGAAATGAACTCTTTTGCTAGTTTTAAATAATCACAATTGTAATTATTTGTTGCTTTTGGTTTTGAAGGCATTATTTTCATTTGAATAGCGTACTTATTAGATGTGTCGCTGTGTGATGAGGCAGATGGTTCATGTTTAACTACAGATATACAAAAATAATGAATAATTTAAAGTTATAACCGATCCTAATAGTTTTAAATTTCATAGTGAGCGAAATAGTGAAACCTATATTGAAAGATCCTATTGAATACTAGACTTGCATATAAAGTAGAATTGCATCGAATTAGTATTTGTTCAAAGAAAACGCTTACCATGTGGTTTAAAAGATTTATTTTCACGAAATGTGACATCTTTTTTGGATTTCTTTTTCTCAGACCGTTTCCGACAACAGCAACAAATAGTAATCATAACTATGACAAGAGCAACCACAGCAACTGCTATTGCTATTACAATTGCCAGGTAGTTCTTTAAAAAAATTAAAACATCACTTGACGTCGTTGATGCTAGAAGGAAAATGAGGAGTTGTGAAGTTTTAGATTTTGATAATGAAACTATAGTAGTTATTGTCCTAACATAACGATTTTTTAAACATAAAACTGATTGAAAGTTCTCAAGACCGAGGTACTTCAATCTATTGCTTTTTTGTCACAAAATCATTTTATTCTACAGTATTCGAACTTTTAGAGTTAAAAAAAACGAGGTCATATCGAGTTCTGTCTGGTACCATCTGAAATAGTCAAAGCAAGAAGCAGTTAACTTTTTAATATATCTACAACATCCGATCTTACCGTAATTACATAGTATACAGTCACTCAAAACATAATACGCAGATAACTTAAGGAATAAAAGCAGACTTCTTACAGGTATTGTAATCGTTGGTGTTGGCTGGTTTGATTCATAACTCACTGTTGATATATTAATCAATGAATTTAATCCTAATTTTCAATAGAAAGAAAACAACCTGTTAAATAAATAGCTCGTTCTCAAGGAGCTATATTCGAAAGCACATATGTTTTGACTTTCTAAATAACTAAATCCTATCATTAGTGAATGTATCATCTTGCATTGGTACTGGATAGTCAGCCGACATGAAACAATCAGGAATAGCAATGTACATGGCAATGGACGTTGAAACGAAAATACTGTACAATATAAATGTAAAATTCTTCATTTGTTTCACATCTAAACACAAATATGAATAAATGACGAAATCCAAAAAACATAATATTTACTCAAAAGAATTCAAGAGATAAGAGGAATTTTCATTTGAAATGATATTCTTCGAAGTTATCTGCGGGATATTCGTGGAGTGGTCATAGGAGTGATTCAACAATAAGACTTGTAAACTATACATCATCATTCCTCTAACCATTAATCTACTTAATGTTTCCGTTACAGAATTTAAGATCAGTGATTATGGATTTACATTCGATCCTATGTAGTTTAAATAGCACTCACTAGTCTATCGTCTTTCATGTCAAATCCGTAAACTTATTTAGAATAAATCAGATATAAGACGCACTGATTCCATAACATCCGATATGCAGAAAAAAATCTATTTCGAAACTATAAAATGTTTCTATAAACTCAAAAGGAAATCTTTAAGCAACTTCTAAGGTGCTTACATAATCTATCATCGAATTTTATTTGTCATTTAACTTAAAATTTGTTTTCGAAGCAGCCATATCACCTTATTTATTTAAGTGCTCTTTAGCTAAGATATCTGTATTTACATGCATCTCCGCCTACAATATAGATTAATGTTATTAATGTCTTTCATGTGTTTCGATGTTTTTTATTTTATTTAGTAAATTACACGTGATATCAACACGAAATCTATACTGGAAACAATAATTTCATTATAAGATTTTAGGTTTAAGAGCAATTGTTGAAAACCGCTACCGGATAAAAAAGGAATTCAGAGTTTTTATTGTTCTACGGGTTAACTATGAAGTGATTTCTCATTGCTTGTTGTCAATACAAATTCAAGTTTCTAACTTCAGTCTGTTACGAATTCTATGATTAACCAGCGAATGATTTACTACCGTGTTCATATAGGATAGAATTCTAGTGAATTGAAGTTGAAATTTATAGTCTAACAAATTCATTACTGTCGTACGCTAAGAAATAGTATCTGTTCATAATATTTGATATTGTGCATATTCAAAGATTGCAAATTAAGCTTGTTTCTTTTCTACAAGTGTCTCCATCTCTGATAGTTGTTATCGAACGTCAACATTTTATTTCGATACATATATATATATATATATAATAAGAATTTCATTAGCATACTCGTTTAATGTACTATTAATACTGATGCAATTCCCTACTGAAGATATGAAGTTCCACTCAACAAACCTGCTTTTATAATATCCATAATTTTCCTATAGATTCAAAAGCATAATACATGGCATTTCTCTGTTCAAAGAAAAAGCGTTTACAGAATATATTTTATCATTTATTCACTGTCTTCCTTGTTTTAGAAGTTTTATTTTTAATTATGCAAATAGTCGTTTTAGTGAAAAATCCGTTCCACGTTTGTAGAAATAGACCGATATATTCTTATAACTAATATATTTTCTTAAACGATTGTTTTATCGAAAATGTGTAATGGATCATACAAGTCTTGATATACCATAGTAAAGCATATATCGAAATCTTTGCTCCTGGAATAAATATTTACTTGTGCGATGAAGAACTCACAATCATCGATACATGAAGGGCTATTCTCGGAAAATATTTCAAGAGGAAATGATCTACTCTTTTCCATCAGTGTTTCTTTAGAAGAAGATATAATTTTATATTTTCCCATCGATTTTTCATGCACCAATGAGAATCACTAATTATTGCAATCATTTAATTCAATCTTTTGACATATCTATAGATTATATCTAGTTGTCGACATATCGATCTTACCACTTTTCGCCATAGCTAGTTACTTCATATTTAACTCCGATGTATTTGGTCACACATAAAAAGGTATGAAAAAGTATTTTTTGAGACGTAGATGAAGGTTTACATTTGAAGCATGACGCGTTTGGATATTTCAAAAGCAGAAGCGTTTCATTGCCGACAACTCACTAGAGGAGTCATATCCCACTTATCCTATATATTCCACGAGAACAGACGATGAAATGATATAGAAATTGTGTAATAACAATCTGCTTTTGGTTTAGGAAGCAATGAATGCATAAATGAATTTCATTTAATGGGAATCGAACCATATTTATTTCTAACTATCATGAATTATATTAGTATCTATTGCGGAAATCGAAACATTGTATGATACATAAAAGTAAAATTTTAGTTCTTTTCTAATACCTAAATAAATAATATAAATCGACGCATGATGGTCCATCGTATACTTTTAGAATTGAATTTATCACAATTAAATCTCTCAAAGATAAGAAATTATGTCGCGTTTTCGTGAGAATAAAACCTATTGTAACAGTTGACTTCTAAACTATTTTATTAGCTTTGTTCAAGGTCAAATAGAAACGAATTGTACATCCCTCGTCCCTATGGTTTACTGCAAAAAATTAAATCTATGCTTCCAAATCTTCACATTTACGAGCAACTCTTTATATCACTTATCAAATAGATTTTATTCTTTCTAATCATCATCGATAATCTCCTGAATCATTTTATTCTTAAAACAAAAGCGAATTTAATATGATGATCTTTTTCCATTACGCTGTTGAAATCGAGAAGCTTCTAGGATATTCACAGCTTCATTTATCTAGAAAAAGACGAGATTTATTGAAGGTTCAATTTTTCCTCATTACTGTTGTCTTACCTTTTCTTCGAGTATTTTATATGATTTAATTAGAGTGAAAATATATTTATTATCTAATTCAAGAAACATTCCAGTGATTTTTGCCGCTAAATTCGGTTCAATCTGTTGAACAAGTAGAAAAAGTCGTGAGCCTAACATCTGTTTTTGTTCTTCTAGTGATGCATTAGATAGCATTACTTGTGTTAATCGTTCGGTTCCCGGCACATCTATATCGCTTTCATCCTACGAAAAATAGAAACAATTATTTCAACTTTACATAAGATATTACGATTAGCATTACCGTATTATTATCAATTTTTTTAAATTGGTGATGGTTCTTGTGAAAAATTTTAATTAAACGAATCGGTGCTTCATTTTTATCATGATCTAAATGAATGCATGTTGATAGATCGGATAAATCTTGTCGAAATCTATTTAATTCTTCTGTCCATGTGGAAATATTAGTATTCACCGCTGCATTAGTTTCTACTGCCTCGTCTATTGTACTTAAAAGACTAGTGAAATCTTGAATTTTTCTATCGAAAATTTGCTGTAGATCATTTCGAGCTTGTTGAGCAGCTAGTTGAATTTTTGCAATTGAATGATTTTCCCATTGATTAATATGCGTAAAAAGAACATGATCATTATATGAAGGTAAACCGTCAACATTATCTGTTGTAATATCTGCATTTTCATTTTCGTTTGTTGCCATAAATATTTCCAGGCTGGATTTTATGTTGTCCACACAGTGATATTGATAAGAATGTATTTTGCTTGTGAAAGATGAATCGTATCGTTTTTCTACATGTAAGCTGTTTTTTCTCTTATGTTCTTTTGATTATAAATGTAGTAGAAGAGAATAAGAAAAGCACGTGCTTGTCTCACCTTGTTGTGCAAACAAGTTTGTGTTGTTTTTTCTATGAAAAATGTCTTTTTCAACCTTACAATAAAACACCCGCACTGACATTTGCAAGTAAAAAATATTTCGCCTTTGGAAAAAAAATATTTCGCTTATTCTGTATTGTCGCGTTTATTGGTAGTCCTTTGTTATTTCAAATATAATGCTTTAGTACTCAGCTGTGCTTGGATTCTTCAATAAGCGTCGATGCAATAATGAAATACTAATCTATGAGAATTATTAAGGTTTAAAATGAATCATGAGAACAATTTTTCACCATATGGTTTCTATTCGCATGGCTCTCAAATTACATTACTTTTCTAAAAGTATTCGTAATCGTAGTGTGTATGTTATAACAGTATCATCTATTTTGACTGCGAAGATTTTTCGATTATCTCTTGTCTGTGATAATTATATTAATTTTAAAATAAGGACTAACAAAGGAATACATGCTAGAATGTCCTTTACGAAATGTCCCCGGGATTTGGTCCTCGGAAAAAATGTCCTTGAAATTTGGTCCTTCAAAAAATGTCCTTCAGGATTAATGTCCTTCGTGAAAATGTCCTGTGGAAATAGTCCTTTGTATCAAAATGTCCATCGTCGTTAAAGATACGCCAATTCCTATTCCAACCAATTCCGACCAACCGCAAAAATTGAAATTGCTCAAAATTGAAATTCATGCATCCCTATTCCCTAATCGTCATGAAGGATGAATGTTGGGTGTGGTTTGAATCTGGTGTTACTATATTATCATTCACACCCACATCTCAAATCTACACCCACACCCTGGTTGTGTGGCGTGGGGTGTGAATTTGAGATGTGGGTGTGCGGTGTAACTGTGAACGAGAATATAGCAACATCAGACCCACACCCACACCCTCACACCCCACCTCCTACAATCTTATAATCATATCTTGCAATACAGCAAGATCTTTCATGAATCTCATGGTACGAACTCGTGTAAGATTTCGCAGACAACAATTTTTTTGTACAATCGTATCTGATGTTCAAGGTCTTATATCAGATTGTTCGACTTGAGCAGTCATACCTTCACACCCACCCAACGATCAAAGTTGAGATTTACTGAACCACGAATCAACGAATTATATGATTAGTTCAACAATACCGAAATTACACCGCAAGATTTATTACGTAGACTTTCTATTTTGTCGCGAATGAAAAATAACATGAAATTTAATCCGTCATAATAAAATTGAATTTTTAACATTATCAACTAGCATTGTTTTTATTTTACTGAAAGGACATTTTCATAATGGAGGACATTTTTTCGAAGGACTAAATCGGAAAGGACCATTTTCCGAGGACATTTTTTACCAAGGACATTTTGTCTAAAGGACTTTTTTCCGAGAACCAAATCCCGAGGACATTTCGTAAAGGACATTTTCTAAAGGACATTCTAGACTGTTACCCCTACAACTACCATCATAAAATAATCTCATCATTCAAATTTCCAATAAACTAGTACATCATGCCAATACAGAAAATAAAATTATTAACTCCTTACTCCCATCAACTATTTCTTAGAAACAAGCAAGCTCAGGACACTCTCTACAAAGATGCAGTCAAAAATACTTTCGAAGCAACGATCAGCCATTTCCAACATAACTGATTTTCAAATATTTTCCACATGCTAATATAAACGAACCGTCAATGATATCTCTCACATACAATTCACCTTTGAATCAGAAAACATCCTAGAAAGGAATGCAACATGAAAAACATATATGTGATTGTCGACTCATTGGAACACTTATGCCANTCTTATAGAAATATTGAAAATCTTTTGAGTAAATTGGCATTCCATCAGTAAAAATGCAATATAATTATAATCAAGAATTCAATCTTTTTTCAATCGGCTTGTGTCAAAAATCCTCTAAATTCGGCCCAATACCATACGTTAAAATGGGTCAAATCGGAGATATCGATTGAGCACCCATTGCAGGATTCGGTCACAACTTACATGAAATGACTGTTAAATAATATAATGAGATTTTGGTAAAACTCTTAAACTACTG
>OENM01000606.1:0-11195 GCA_900239745.1 Rotaria magnacalcarata
TGTTTAGACATAATTACTGGTAGTGTCCACACGGAGAATTTTATTCTTCTACGTGCATAAAAACCAGTTGTAAATTTTATTTAGATATTCACACAACTTTATCTTCTTCTTCGACTACAAAGTTCATCAATATTTTCTTCGGAAGAAAGTGGGAAGCTTTCCTTCAACATCGTCGACTGTTCCACTATTTTGGTCAACATTGGAGTTTTCACTGCTTCTATTTGGTCTAATTGTCGCAGTGCCTTCCTACTTTTTTGTGTTTTATCATATTCTTACTGAGAAAGGTCTACGAAACCATCTTCAAAATCATGTTATGGTAGTATTATTATTCTACAATTTTCTTATTGTTACAATTAATCTACTGATCACATTGAATTTCTGTCGTTTGGGATACGTATCAGCTTCTAGTCCTGCACTTTGTCTTGTTTGGCACTTTGTTAATTCGCGTAACGGTCATGCAAGTTGAAAAATCATGGTAGTTCTAAGTATCAATCATTTTGTTCAGAAAACTTTCACATCTTTTCCCTCCAATTCTTCACATTTAAAAATAGAAAAGTTTAAATTTATCATATTAATTTTCATTAAATATCGATTCTTATATGGCGACATTTGAACCAACGAGTCTGTTTACCGAAATTTTCGGAATAAAGCAGAATAATATGCGATTTCGATATATTCCAGAAAATCATAATCACAAACTTACTCTTTAACAACTGCGATTTTTTACTCATTTTCGACTGAATTCATGAAATACAAAGATTCAAATTTGCGCCCACTGATAAATAGATTAAGCCTCAATTGAAACGATCGTCATAAGTAGTTCGTAAGGCTCTTAAATACTCGCCTTCACACTCAAGAACTACTATGTGTCAATCCTTAAAATTATTGAGATTATTGATTGAAGTCATTTAATCGAAAAAAGTATGATATGATCTATTATAAAGACAAAGGAATTAAAAGATTCTCATATCTGTTTTTTGATGTCTTCTAGTAAAGTATCAAGTTTCTTGTTGCCTTTGATGAGTATATCATTGAGATATTCACGAGTTTTTTGTACAAGACCATACCACATTGAAGATAACGAAGCAAAGCGTGTTTCGAGTACGACAATAACAATAGCTGATCTAAGCACTTCAGTGTTTGACCAATGCGGAAAGTCTGGAATAGATTTGCCGAGCAAATTTTCAATACCCTTCGAGTCTATATCCCATGAGCCATTGAATTTATGTTTGCTAATTAATTTTTGAACAATATCACGCTGTCCATTATCGACACTACGCGCAGATCTCATTTCCTGAGAATCGGCTGCAGAAGGCGCGTGTGATCCGCCACCAGTCGATGTATTTGTTACAGCACTCGTGCCCTCGTCGTGATCATCAAGATCTCTAAAATAACTATCAAACTCACATTCGAAATCCCGCAGCTCCCATGAATCATTCATCATTCGATAAAACGTGTTGTGATAACGCTGTTGAGAATCTTGAAGAAATTTTTGAGCGGCTTTGAAATACTGATCAGCTTTATAATCTCTTCGATAGTATGAACTTCTGTAGCCGTAAGAACGGAATTCTTTAACAGCTTTGTAGTAGTCCGATATAGCATCGTCTCTGTCATTTCGATAGATCTCATATTGATCCCAAGCTTCTAACCAACGCATCCGAGTTTCACGACACATCATTTGAAAACTATGACAATCTAGCTTAGAGTTTGAACGACGGTCATTTTTGTGATCATGAGTTCGAGATGACCTTGTCTCATCGTTCTGTTGCGAAAAGCTTAGGGATTTATAGAAGTCCTCTCTTAAAGATTCTGCCTGTCTTTGCTAATGACTCAAATCATAACTAATAGATGTAAAATCCTCTAGAGCTCGACGACAATTCATTTGGGCAGAATACAAACGACTTTGAGCGTGTTTAAGTTGATAGACATTTTGATGATACTGCGTCTTGTCATAACTCATTTGAGAATAACATAATTGTTGACCTAGCAAGTGTTCATCGTCAGCCGATATTTGAATAGGTACTTCACGCAAGACCATGTCAGCATTACTTGCATTAACACGCTTTTCAATACCAACAAAAGCCGTGTACTGACTAAGAATATTATATCTGAGTGAAAGTTTTGCTATTTTTTCTCTTGTTGTGAATGATGATTTTTCATGTTGTAATTCAAGAATTAATGCTTTCGTAGCCAATCGAGCAATCGTTTGATTGTTGCTCACAGTCGGAATTCGATTGACATGAGCCTCACCTAAACGATGCTGTCCACTATATAATTCGACACTAATACCGTGCTCAAGTGATGTCGATTGTTCGCCTAAAAATGCATAGACAATGATACGATCGTTGACATAAACTGGTGGACTCTTGGTTGGAACGACATTTGTTATGGTTGCCTTCGAATTCCATTTGATTTCAACATTAGTAATACATGGTTGTAATGCTTTTTGTAACTGTTCACCCACATACGAGTCAACATATGTATAAGGTGGGATGAAGACAGAACGACCATTTGTTGCACGTGCAAGACCTTTAACAAGAGAACGACTAGGTGATAAACCTAAGCCAAATGAAAAGATTCGGGTCGATTCAGACATAGAACTACATAAGTTGAGTACTTCATCAACATTGGCAATTTCACCATCAGTAAGAAGAAATATTTGACGAGAATGACCACGTTTTGGCGGATTGTCATTTAACCAGAAAAGAGGTAACAACTACAATGAAATTGATTTGTTTTTAATATACATACGATGATCAAAAGATAATCAACTTACCAATTCGGTGCCACCCAAATTCGCTCCCAAGTATTTTATAAGAGATTCTGCCCGTTTGACATTGTCTTGATCATAAACGGCTGTAATATTGTCAAATAAATTCTTAAACGTCGACCCAAATAGTATAATATTAAAATGGCAACCGACAGGAAGACTCTTAAGAAAGAGCAACATAGCCTCACGAACTAATTCAATCTTGTTTTCACTACCCATAGATCCACTACAATCGACGAGAAAAATAAATTCATTGGTAGTCTCATTTGTATTCATCACTTGTCGACAGTCTTCTTTGGTAGGTGTAAACGAAGCCATGATCGCACCAGATTCAACAGCAACAATTGTATTCGAATGATTTTCGGCCAACTCAATGTCGAGAAGAATGTCTCGATCTAAAGATGTATCTTGCTGAGCGAATTCAACCACATAAACAACATCTTGATCAACAGATATTTGAATTGGATGAGACAGTGAACTAATACGTAATATTTCAATTTTTTCTACTCGACAATGGAATTCAATTCTTTAAGGGCTTGATTGTACATATTCTGAAGTGGTACCAGCTGGTGCACTGATACCACCAACATTTGGATTGTAACGAGGTGCAATGGTTTCCGGAACAACAAATCGGATTTTGGTTCCATTTTCGACAAGATCCAACTCGGTAACATAGGAAATAGTGACGTGACATTCTGTAGAGACCGAAAGTGCTCCAACATTAACTATAAAATTATCTAAAGATTTTTCATCTTGTTCAAGTAAATAAGCACCGTGACCTTGTCGAAGAGCTTCATTATATGCTCGTTGTGCATCATCCTTCTCTTTTAATTCAGCTACAATTTCCCGATCATCGATACGAGCTCGAAAAGCATAAACAGCTGCTTGTTCTTCGATAGGGAAACAGTAGACGGCTTCAATCGGTGTTGTTTCATCATTTCGAAATACTTGTGTAATTGTAACATCAGCTGCAAATGATCGAATGGTTGCTTCGACGCTTACTCGTTTCAGAGGAACATGCGTTCGTTTTGACTGATTTTTCGCTTGTAACATACTGAAATAATTGTTTATAACTATCTTACTTTAGAATACTTGTTTCTTTTATACTGATGTGACGAGGAGGGAAAAAAACTTTCAATCGTCATTGATTCAAAAACAAAAATAAACATACCAATGGGAAAAATATTAACAGTGATGACAGAATGTAAAATTCACACATGCTTTTTTCTCTCTCTTTCTCTTTTTCTTTTTTCTGTCACACCGATAACAAGTATGACATACGTACATACAAGTTTAAAATTGTGACTTCTTGCTATTCAACATGTGGTTTCATTAAATCTATATTTGAATTATGCTGATTTTGATCTCTGAATTATTCATTCGTTGTAATCAATGAAGTAAGAATGGGAAGAAAAGGTTAGACTATTCTTAGCATTTTGTAGCTTATTATATAACAATCAATCTAGTTTTCTTTTGCTTTTCGGTCAATTTTTAATGATTTACTCACCAGTAAAATAAATTTGCAGTCGTTGATGTGATGTTATTGTTGAAAAGATTTCTTTTTACGATTTACAATATTTGCTGGCTTCTTTCAAGTAGCTCTTATCTTTAGAGTTTGCTGCAAATCTACAGTGTATATTTGCTTTAACAGCTCTTTTTTCGTTTTCTTCTTATTTTTTTTCCAACGCACACCTGTTGCAGAAGGACTGTAGATAACAGCAGTCAAACACTGAAGGGATGATCAAACAAGGAGTGATGACAAAGAAGTAAAAAGTCATGTTTTTCAATGAAAATTCTTTAACTCTGCATATAAAAATTGATATTTAACTGGTAACAGTTGAAATCATGTTGAGAATTAAAAGTATAACAAGCAATAAGATATTTCGCTGGAATAACTTTCAAATCCAAATCCATAATACTTATGCCAAAATTATGTAAATCTAATAATCTCTAGGATCATTGTTTCGTCAATTTAGATATATTTTAGAACATATGATACTGCAATTTGTTTCCTTATTAAAAAAGCTTGATTTATTCTTCATGTGATTCTTAGAAAAACAATCAACTTTGCAACATTATGAAGTTTAAACTAATTGGAAATCTTGCTAAATTTGACTTTTCGGCTATAAAGGAATCAAACAGATTTATGAAGCTTTTTTTTTTTGCTTATAACTGACGACCACTTTCATGGTCCTTACAGTACAAAAGTTAAAGTAGAAATAAATAAAAAATGAATAAAGTGAAATCAAGAGAAAAAGTGTAGAAAGAACAAATAAGGATACCGTTGGTAATAAAAACAAAAAGAGATAAGTTACAAATGTTTTATGGATAAGCCTGTTTTCAGAAAGTTTCTGGGAACTCATATAAAGTGACGACTTCTTCCAGCTCATAGTTGATATTAGAATCATATGAGGGGATGTTTGCGCACCAGGAAGTACATTTCTCAAGAAGTGATGTGTGTTCGACATATCTCTTAGACCGATGAATACCATTTATCCTACTCTCTCCGCGCAACCAATTTTCTCGTATTACATTTAGGTTGCCTTGTTCAAATATCAAGAGACCGTCTGTTGTGTCTGCCAACGCGAGCCAATATCGTTCCCAATACTTTTTACATCGGTCTTCGAGTGACAATTCATTAGTAGCGTACATAAAAAAATACGAATTCCAGTGCATAAAAAAATAAGATTTATGAAGCATTTGACAGCGTCAACACATTCGAAATATCTCTTTTTATTATTTTTCATAATAAACAGGATACTTCATAAGATTCATCAAGCCAATACTAAACAGTGTAGGTGGACTATGTATGCTGTGTTCCCTTTTAATGCTGCTGCTGTCTTCATTCATAAGAGAAACTTGAACGTGTCTACAATTATTCGAACGAAAAGATCAACTGATCAAGTTGAAGTTCGATAGAGATATTCTATTTTTTAACATATCGTGTGGAAATAAGAATACTAGTGGAGCACCAGGTTCTGCAGACTTCAACATTTGATTTGAGATTTTCGCTGTTCACATGGTGGACCTTTTTCATTCACCATTCAAAATTAATAGGCTCTTCTGGTATAGTTTTGATGTGGATTCTATTTACTTTGTTTACTATTCCAAAGAACAAGATCTGACTTCTGTAAATTGCTCTTGTACAGCATGATATACATGCACAAGAGCAAAATGGAGTTTTCATTAAGCGATCCACAATTTTGTTACGATAGTGCTACAAAATTCGTGCTCACTTCCTTGTTTTTTCTATGCCCATAAAAGCTTTTTCGAGACACACAATATGTCGATAAAGTTTGTTGTATCCATGGAATATACAGTGCCGTCAAAATTTTCCGACCACCTAATGAAAAACTTTTATTCATTTTATATTTGAGAGACAACAGTAGCTAAAGACCTACAACTTGCACCATAATGTAGCCCATCGTCTGTAGTATGCGTGCGGTTAGTTTTAGATTTGGGTTCCCTAAGATTCAATTTTTATTAAAATAAAATAGATGACAAATTTTTACGCGTCAAAATTGTCCGACCACTTTTCTTTTTCACTTTTTTCGCGCGCATCTCAATATAACATTTTTTTTCCTGAAACACCATTCGAAAGAAAAGATTGTTCTCTACGCGATGAACAACATTTGATTGCATTGGTGTACTGAAAAAATGAAAATGCTAGTGTTTGAAGAGGCAGTAAGGCCCCTATTAAGAAAACTCTATCAACAAACATTTTTTTGTACTAATCATGAAAGTAATCGAATGTACACTATACGGCTAGGAAGAGCGTTAAAAACTACCTTAGATACGATATTGAAATGAATACTGTATAATAAAACGTTGATATGACATAGGCCAACATGGATACAGCTCTCTATGTATTGGCTCTCAGCGTGGCTCAGAAGCCATGTGGAATTTCCCAATGGTATGCAAATTGTACAGCATCATTTTCTCTACAAACCCGTACACTTAGAACCTAAAACAAAACGGCAATTTCAAGAGTTGAAAATGAATATTTCGAAACATATTGTGAGAAAAAATTCATATCAAACATCTAATTATGCTAAGTTCATATTTAATGAACTCTAAATGATATGGGTGTGGGTGTTAGTCTTCTCTTTACCCACACTCACACCCTACAATGCGACTTTTCCGACAATCTCTTTCGAAACGTGTTATATCTATTTAATATCAAATTAAAGTTCCTGTAATGTACTATTGATAGATGCAGAAAGATCAGAAAAACAATCAGAGGAATGCGAGAATCTTATCCACAAAATTTGTGCAAAGACTTTTTACACATAGGATAGATCCATTCTAATTGTGGCATTGATACAATGCGTGGCACTATTTGTCGACCAGAAGACCCAGATACAATCATGAAAACTTTTCCTGTTTTGATCGCACTTAGAAAGTTAATGCAGTCTTGAGCATCTCGAAATGCAGATGTTGATGCTACGGTTCAGCGGAACTTCTGAATTGAGTTTTTGAAATGTATACGATTTTGATCAAAGTTCTGATCTAACCAAAGGGTGTGGGTGTGTGGGTGTGAGCGTATCAAAGGAATTTACACACCCACACCCTAAAATATGGAGAATGCTATATATATATATAAACTCCAGGGCAGCTTACTTTCAATCATTCTTTCGCAAAATTTATTACCATAAGTATTCAAAAAACCCATTCTCAAATATACTAATAGACGTTTGTAACAACTATATTCTATGGTTTTTGAAATGACAAAAAAAGGAATTATTTATAACCAAGAATCCGAATTTTGTCTCAAATTCTCTTCCGAATGAGAATACTTTTAAAAGTTTATGAAATATCATGTTCAGTGTGAAAAGAGATTTGAATATTAGTAGTATCGATTCACATCGATTTCTAGCTAAGCTTGAGAACTTGATTGTACCTACGGTCTTAATTTAATATAAACCATGTTTTATACTATACTATATTCAATTGATTAAGTTTGTTTTTTGTATCTAAAAACAGTTTGACCTGTTCTAATGCGTTCCATAGCGCACAACAATAATCAATACGTGATAATAAGTCAATCATATTTTATTTCAAATCATTTTAGTTATATGCTTATTTTCCAATAAAATATATCTATCTGTTAACTGTTCCTTATTTTTGTGAAGCATGCTAACACCACCCCGCACTTCACATACAGCGGAATGTGATACAGACCCGTTCGTTTGAACCGGTTACTTTTAGGGAAAAATACTATTACGACACAACCAATTTCTTCATGAATTACTTAGAATTGCTCTTTGTTTAAATAAAATTATCATCAACTTCTGAAACAAAATAAGAGTTCATTCGAAGAGTTATTTTATTGAGCATGATAATTCATCATTAATTTTACTCATTTACCATTTACTTCAAACTAAACAGGAACTTTTTTTAATCATATTTCCATACAATGAAATGAAACCATTGCAGATCTTTTTTTCGTTTATCTAAATTTAATTTATTCCGATGAAAATTTTAAGATGGAAATTGAGCATCAAAAGTTATTTTATTTTCACAAAGGCAACTAATCAGCATGCAACATTGAATTTTTGTCAAGAAATATCACAAGTTTGAGATAAAAATGGAACACGATAATCGATCTTTCTTGACGTACACTTTTTGGGAAACTTATATGGATCAACAAGCGATCCAAATGTTTTACCAAATCCATAAGCAAAATGAAGGCTTGCTATTAAAACAAGCATTTGTGTACCAATGATTAGAGTATATCTTTTGTCATATAACATTTCAATGGACCGACAAGTAAAGGCAGATATCAATTGATTAGAAATAGATGAACCGACGATCATAAAAAGCGTTGTCAATCGAAGCCGAAAGAGTACCCTGCAATCAGTGATTTGTCTAATACATTGTTGTTTAAACGACGCAACATATAATAAAATACCCACAATCATCAGTAAAAAGCATGTTGCATACAACACGTTAACAGATTGGCCCACCATTGCATAACTTTTGGTATTATTGAGAAAGGTAGCTGACGAAAAACACCATTCTAAATAAAAGTAGTCAATGTTTACATTTCTTTTTAATTCAAGATTTTTTCTAATTGTACAGTTTAAATGTGTAATTCAGCAAAATATTTGAAATATATGCGTGTAGTTTGATAGTAGAAATACTCACCAGACTGCATTGAATAAGAATTTTCATATTCTATCAAGGATTTGTTATATTTAAAGTACATTAAGTCAACAGTTGTGTTACGTTTGCTCGTTATAAATAATTCAAAGTAGTTCCAGATACATATTGATAATATAACACAATGAACTGAGTACCATTTATCGAATAAATTTGTTATTAAGTTCAACTTGTTTTTCTGCCTAAAAACAAATTAAATGGCAAATTTTTGGACCATGTCATATTAAACTATGCTCAATAACTACATAAATCACTTGGTTCTCAACTCAACGAATTTTAGTATGAAAACGCAAGAGTTCGAAAATCCGAGATGAGTCTCACAAGGCTACAACTAGATATGAAATTGAATGGGCTGCATCTTATTCCTATATAATTTGTTCGCTATAGGACCGAAGAAAAAAATCAATTGATTTCTAAACCTAAGATTTTTTAACTTTTTTCCAATTAAGTCTACTATCGATCGATCATAAGATATTCATGATCAAATTTATTATTGACCGAACGACTACAATAGTAATGTGGGGAGGGTACGTAAAAATCTGAAAACAGACACCTTTATATAGAAACTTACTGTAATAAATTTTTACTATGAAGAGTATTAAAATGAGACGCCAAATAATGCAGTCTCATTTTGTTTCCTCTGAATTGTGATCGTCTAGCCGTGTGAACACTGCGTAATACTGCCATACTCAGTAATCTGAAAGAGATATCAATAATTATGTTTAAAATGCCATTTTCTTCGCTTTACAAAACGTAACGTCGAATAGTTATACACATAACAACCTTTTAAAACTTTAAGAGCCTTGCGTAACGGTAAAATAAGCTTTTCACAGAATAAATCATGAAGAGTAAGGTGCAACTATGTTTTCAAATCTTTTCATGTTCTTAGCAGAAAATGAAATACACTGACATGAATTTCATGTTAATGAGTATCAATGACCTGCTCGTAATTCGACAAAAAGACTCAATGCAATGTGCAATATATATATATATATTTTTTTTCCAATAAAGATATTTCTCAAAGAGTAATTGCGAAAAATACTAGAATGAATTCTATAAGAAAAAACTTGACGAGCGTTATGTTTTTTCCATGTTGCAAGTCGGCGAATGACCTGACCCGTCCATCTTGTCAACGGCGATAGAAAAAAAAGGAAGAAAAAAAATAACGCTCACTTCCATCGTCATAAGCTTTTTTATTTTTTCTATATGAAGCTGTGCATTTATATTGCATGCAATTGATTATCTCAAACTGTGCGTCTGTTTTGCACTAGCAGGCTACTTTTTTTGTAATGCGCATGACTTAGCCCCTATTTTCTGAATAGTTTGTTTAATATCATATATTTTTTCTATTTCCATTAGTATACTTTTCATTTTAGTACGCTACACGATTATCAGAATTAGTAGTTGGAGACAACTTTTTTTACATAAAAGGCAGAAATTCGATTCAATGGAATGCTTCTAACTTCAGAGTACCGAACAAGAGACGTCGCAAACATTAATTCAATGTCTCAACATTTTATGTTTTCATGGTAGTAAAACGATGTAGGAATTTTGCGTGTTTTAAGTAATTCTGTTTGAGTGACTAGCCATGGTATTAAAAAAATAGATTAGATCCGTGTTAATCGACTATCCTGTTTACTAGAAATATCATACACAGCGGAGTTAGAGGAACTTCCCATGTGATTCAAACCGGGAAAAAATCGGCGGTATACCGGCGGTTTTTTATGAAAGTGATGCATCATTTTGTGCAGTATAAAAACGACTGAATATTTTTCAAGTCTGTTAAAACCGACAGAATCGTGTTGAATTCGATGTGCCTGAGCCGCCTGTAATAGCCACAGAGATCAAATCGGTCCCATTTATGAAATAAATATTTTATTAAAGATGTCTCTGTAAAAATAATAATTCGCAAAATATATTCTGAAATAGTTTTGTTTCTGATTAATTCGAATTCTTTTCCCGAAATAAATCGGGATTTGACAAAAAACGGTTTCTGGAAGCCTTTTTAGCCGGGACCGGAGCTTATAAGCGCTACCGCCGGTAAACTGCCGGTACACCGCCGGTTATTATGAGTACCGCGGTATACCGGCGGTAGTGAAAAAAATGTGCGACATGGGTATAGTCTGATATTAAAAAGAAGCAAATTAAGGATACTATTCAATCGATTACATGTGTTAGTTTCATCAAGGTATGTTAAGCATCACTCATTCTTTCAAGAACTTGTTCATCACTATAGAGCGCATTAAGATGGAGTAAGAGAAAT
>OENM01000606.1:11200-27829 GCA_900239745.1 Rotaria magnacalcarata
CTTTTCGAATTTTATTTGACAATCAGTTAATACAATGATTTGGTGATTTCCAATAATTGTCTCCCTATTCTAATATTCCTCTTAGTTTACCTAATTATTGATCAAGTTAGAAACACCATTAAAACTAATACAGTCATTTTTTTCTTGTTGAAGTATGAAAACTTACTAGCTTAGGATATTTAAAAAATACACAGCATTTCAAAAGAAATTTTATCATCGATCAACAACTATATATATTGATGAAAGAATAATCAAGTATTTTCTTTCAGATTTGATGATGTCTTCACGAAAATTATCTAGCACGAAACAACATCAACGAGCTGTTCTACATGTTTATAAATTCCATTGTCGTCAAAAAATGACTCGCATTAACCAAGACATGTAAGATGCGACTATATTTGCTTTTGCGCGAAGTGATGCTACTATGCATAAACATGCAGATAAAATCGTTAGAAAATTGATTGTTTTTAGAAATGACGGTTTCGACATCTATGGAAGATATATGGTGTTACCGTTTTTTGTTTATTTGCTTCTCATAATAGTTTTTTCCTGTGGTGTATTTTGGATTCCAATCATAAACGTGGATCGAAACAAACTGCCATCAAAAGTGTGCGATGAATATATCGAACGTACTTATGCTGGTGAGTATATTTATCGAGTAATTCAAATAATTCATATTAGATCAAAATTATAGATCTCCTTAAATACACTCACTGAATATGATACAATGAGGTCTATGAACTGATTATACCATTTGCGTTTAATAGATTTAGCATTTACACTTGCGTCACTACTAAGAGTACGACAGCCTCGGTTTTCCGTCTTGAGATTTTCCGTAGTTTTCGTGACAATGGGATCCTTTACTGAAATTAAATTCTCATCCACAAAAGCTATTTCAAATGAAAATGTAGAACAATTTCGAATTAGATTGTTTTGAGCACCATCTGATGAGCTTTGTTCTTGAATATATTAGCAAATCAGTATGTAACAAGTGACAAAACTATAGACGTAATAGAATTGATAAAAGGAAGATGAAAGATATGTCATTTTGACGTGTTTTCGCATTTTCATTTCGGATGTGTTACTCTCCACGATAATTTGACATTAATGAAGGTGCTAAACACCGTAACAATTGAAGAACGTCACTAACAATCTGCTTTTCAGGTTCATGTTTTTGATCGCAGAAAAGTACTTACACTACTTATTTCGTGTTACAAGCTTCAAACCTACATGAGCTATTTCTGTTGTAGAACTGCTTTATGCACAATTATTGTCTCTTTTATTTTGAGATGAATAATCATACGAACATGATTCGATGTTGACTGATAATTTTTTCATTCTTTATTGGCTCATGAAAACTTGTTTATTCGGCAAAATGTTCATTAACATGCGTTCCCATGTTACGAATACCGGATCATTTTTTGCAGTAAACCGCGGCTTTTTTTCCTTCCTGCGGTAATGGGAGCCGGTAACCGGACCGGTAAAACCGCGGTTAACCGCCAATTTTCATCCGGTTTTTATTACATGGGTTATCAGTCGTAGTCTTGTACACAGAGTTGTTATTAGAGGATAATGGCAACTGACTGGACAAAGAGATCAAATAAAATTTTAGGAAATAGTTATAAGAGTCTTCGAGATCAATAATGTACAACTTTGTTAGCGAATTTGTGTAGAACATTCACCTAAACTGTCTTTATTTTTATTCTAGAGCGATGTTCACAGTACTCATCTGGTCACGCATTACATCCATTTATTGACTCTCAATTGTTTTGGATCATATTTTTGATAATGTTCATCCTAGCGTTGTTCATGGCTTTTTGCGGACCTCGTTCACGTCTTGACCCGAAAAGGAATTATTCGAATTTGTCGTTGGGAATATTAATATGCTTGACTGTGAGTAGTATATATGTTCAAATATGTAGTACATTGACATGTCGTCCAATCGAAATAATATTCGATTTTCGATTTCTATCAGTTATTGTCGTTCAATTCATCGGTTTTGTTGCATGTATACTTTTTGCTATCCAACTTGGTGCTACATATGCCATGGAAATACCAGTACAAGCTATTACCAATGAAACTTTAATGACTCCACCCACTTTATCGTTGTATGATGTTGTAAAAGATCTCATTCTTTTTAGAAGATAATAAATTTGTGTCAGAAATTGTGTCTATGTTGCTTCATACAGGTGAAAACCGGAAAATTCATTGACAGTGAAGTTGTTTTGGTTTAGAGGTTTAGAAGAAACAGATATTTGAATTGACTGTTTCATTTCTACAATTTTCATGTCAAAAAATAGTTTTCAAGCGAACAAAAAATAATCAGGATAAATGCATTATTCTATTGTTTCATTGGTATGCTGTTTTTGTCCAACTCTCTTGAACTATATATCAAGTCGAAGAGACTATTGCAGCTGATGGTTTAGCTGTAGTCTCGAGAGTTTTCAATTGAATTGCTTAAGTTAACAGGTTAAAAGAACCTAATGCGTGTTCAATCATCAATCTTACAATCAGCTTTATTACAATGGATTCAACATGAGAACGAATTGACAAGGAAACACGAAAAGCGGATTACAAATTCGACTTGACTTGGGTTCCATGTGAAAAGTGCGAATAGATTGTTTTATTCTACCAGATATAGATGCATCGATATTCGAAGAGACACTATTACTAAATTTAATGCATTTATCATTTACATGTACAAAAATAAAACGAAATTCTGAGATTTCTCAACGGAGGATGACATACACGAGTCAAAGTATTGATTCTTGCTTTAACTGATTCAGCCAAGAATCAGAGAAACATCGCAGAGAATGTTCATTATTTAAAAGTGAATTGGAATTCTTAATGTTTGTATTTTGCTCATTTTTTTTCTAAAGAGAATGATAATTATAGAATAAAATGTCATGTTGATATCGTCTTTAGTCGTTTAGATCTATGAAAAGTGATTAATCAACATTGTTCTTATTTAAACCAGTAAATTTTGAGTTCCATCAATGAAGACTTCAAAATAGCCTATTACAAATAAAAAAGCAGGCATTGAAATTTGTCAAATTTTTTACTAGTAAATAGTGTAGTATTTTTGATTCTGAATTAAACTTGAATCTCGAGTTTTTCAACATAAAACTTTATATCTTTTAAAAAGCTTTGCTTCAGAGTCAGTTTTTTTTCCATCTCATTTCAACAATACACTAAAAGAGCTAAAAAAGATAACCCAGGTCGAGCAATCCGACAGTAGGCACCTATCGGATCCTGTCAGATCTCACAGAATTATCGTTGGATTCCGGGTCGAGGAATCGATGTCGGATCCTCAGTGTCGGATTCCTAAGAATTCGAACGAAAACCGTTGGATGTCATTGGAAGTTCATAGGATTCCGACAATGAGGATCCGACATTGATTCCTCGGCCCGGAATCCAATAGAATTGTATCGGATTGTTGGATATGTCCAGGTTCCTATCGGATCAGTCGACCTGGGCAGACGAAAAAGATAAAACAGAAGGAACCACTAAATGGTCTAAAAAAGATGACTTAAGTGTGAATTAACCAATCACGTTGCTTAATTCTGTTTCATTTTTTTGATCTGTTTGGGGCCTAACAAGAACACAACTGATTTAGCATGTTCATGAAGAAATTTATATGAATTTCGTTTTTCTAAAACCTCGACGAACTTTCAAATTTGTTTTCTGTATAAAAGCACATCTTTTTCTGAAATTTATTTTCTTATAGAAAAGATATGTTCACATCTGAACTCTGGATGATCGATATTCATATAGACTTGATTAAGTACCTATTGATACAACATATGATTTCATCAATAATTTGTCTTTTCGTGTGCAAACAAAAATATTATTTAGGATTAATGAATTCATATCTGCAAATATATTTTTACATTTTTTATTTGTCCTTTAAAAAGAAACACAGTACCTCTGAGTTTAGTTATATCAGTTGAACATACGTATAAATAAAGTATTCGATTAACATGAAATGAGATTCTAAATACAATCTTTTATTTTCATCATCATTCTAAATTTGAGATGATTTCAACATTTATTTCTATCTAGTTCATTTTAATATATATATTCACAAAAAAGAAATTTTGTTTTATAAAACACACAATATATAACTATTGCACATTCCAATCAATTATCTTCTACGAAACATGATCAATCATTTGTATAGATGTTTTCTTTCGTTTATTTGTTCGATCTGGTATTGATATTTGACTATTTGAACAGTATTTTTCTAACCATTCATCAAATGCTTTACTCAATGTACGACCTGATTTACCAATTTCTGATTCAGGCTAAAACACAAATTAGAAAATCTTGAAAATCGAACTGAAAACAATAGTACACATACTCGATTAAATGTTGAACAATTATGAAACATTAATCGAACATCAGCTAAAAATTCACTTATATTTGCATATGAATTTAATTTCCCTTTAATAGTACGTAAATCCATTGGCCGCGTAATAACTTTATGATAGCCAATACACTTAAATTTAAACAGATATAGATTTAATAGAAAAGTTTCCTTTATTTTCTTTCGACATACATCAGCTGGTACTGGATGATGAAATGGAACACTCGATGAATGTGTATACATATGTAAAATTAATTTTTCACATATTTGTTTTTCAGTTGATGATAACTTATCATTTGTATCGTCATGTTTACGTTTTAATATTGTCGATGATTGATTGATTTCACTACATAAACCACATTTCCATTTATCATTCATTGAAACTTCATTTAATGATGGTACATGACATTCAACATGATATACACGTGGGCATTCATCGCAACAAACAAGTTCACCACCACAACGGCAAACAGCACAAAAATCTTCACTTGTATCGAGTGATATTGCTGATTGATGGTCAGTATCAGATCTATCGAAAGTTGTCAATTGCGAATGATATTTATTTAGTTTTCTAAGAAAAACAAATAAAGCTCTTTGTTTTATCAAAAAACAAATTCTTTTAGACGTCGCTCAGTCTTACCCTTGTTCGATACCATTCGTTTGTTCTAAATCAAATAGAAGTAAAAATAGAAAATTTTTCAATTCTATAAAAAAAAAGAAAACTACCTTCTGGAAGTATTATTTTATTGTTATTAGTTATTTTCCTTTTACCATTGTGTACTAATACACCAAGACTTGTAATTGTTGAACGAATATTTTTTGGATCATTGGGTGAAAATTTTAATTGAAATGGATTTATCGCTTTTGACCAAATAGCGTTTTGATGAAGTAAATGATCTAATCGTTTATTCATTACACGGTTCGATTTTAATATTGCCATTTTTGAACCTGTATTGAAACAAAAGAAAAGACACTATAAAAACTAAGATGGAAAATCATTCAATCAACATACTTGTTGTTAATGCTTCATTGACAAAATCAAGTGAATGATCAATATTTTGTAAATATTGTTCGAAACGTGTATTTCTAAATGAAAAACAAAATAAGCTTATTGTCTATCTCGATTAAGTGAAAATTTTTCATATTAGTCTATCTAATTGAGTAAGTGCATATTTTTTATGTTCAGCGTACGATAGAACATAGGCTTTTAATGGCACAAAAGCTCAAACACTGTCAACAAAATGGAGACGTCCTTCATCATCCATTTCTTGTGACTAGAGACATTTGTGGATTTACTTTTCAGTGAATTGCGTTCGAGCTTGATTACATAAAGTAGTTGTATCATTAATTAATTGTTTACATGCTCTGCTCACTTCAGCAATCATATTTAAGCCAAATAATTTAATATCATCAATAACTTGACGTTCAGTTTGATCGATATCAGATCGTTGTTGATTTCTTGCTTGTTGAATTTTATTTAATACTAAACGTACGTCACGAACTTTATTAGCTAATGAATGAAGATTTATTTTTTGATTTTGTATGGCTTCATCAATAAATAAATAACGATGATTTTTATGTAGGGTTATTTGACATTCATCGCTAACAAAAATAAATGGATATAAAAATATACAGGAGAAAAACCAAGTAACTAACCATGTTAACATTTGACAATCTTGACAAAAATTTCGCGCTAATTCTTCATTGTGAATCTAAAATCATAAATATGAAAGAATATAGAAGAAAAAAAAACTCCATTCATATGACAAACTTGACAAAGTAATTTTTCATTTTGAGTTGGTCCTCTTATTTTTCTTGCTTCTTCATTATTTTTTTGTGTTACAACATGATCTTTAGTTAAACGAACTCTTGCATGTGCATTTTTACATTGAATACAAAGCCAATCAGCACAACTATCGCAATACCTATATACATAAAATAAAATAAAATATGAATTTGGACATAAAACTAAGCAGGCGTGTTACTATTCGAACTCTATTAATAGCAAGAGTTTCTTTTTCCAAATATTTACTTTTCTCAAGGAAGAAATTGTTCGTAACGTTAACTGACAAATGAGTTGAAACGAAAATTTATGCCGTTCAATCTCATATGTTAAATCTGCATCCAATCCAATCATGATAAATTTAGCATAGATTCTTTTTTTTGTTTTTATAGTAAAAGGTTTAAGATTCTATTTACTAACCAATCAGCAATATTGTGTTCCTCACAATTACTGCAATGTGTCGACAATCCATTTGCTTCGATTTCTTCTGTTGCAAATAAATTGTCACATATTGTTTCCACTCGACTTTTATGGTCACAAGCCGAACATGTATAGATAGTTCCCGATGAATCTTTTAATTTATCTAAACATTGATTACAAACAGAATGAAGACAAGCTAGAATTTTTGATGGACACAATCGAAGATCTTGTTGGCACGACGAACAAATCGTCGTTGACTCTTCATTCGTTATTGTTATACGATTATCATTCGGTGTTGGATCTTCAATTAAAAATGAATTAAACGGTGAATTTCTCTTATCTTCAGCATGAGCCATTATAATTGTTTATTGATTGCAGTGTTTTTTTTTCTCTTCTTCGCTCTTCGATTGAAACATACACAATAAAACGATTGTTATGTTCAATCATATTCATGGATTGGCTAATTTAAATCAACCAATCGAATTCAATTCTGGAGCCCCTTTGTGTATATCGATCTCTTTGTTATCTTGATAAACGTTGAAGTCTATTTCGTAGGGAAAATATTTTCAGTAATTTCTCCAATAAAATCGAATGCCTGTGGCTATTGATGTTGGCCAACGTGTACTCGTCTATAATCCTTCACACGGATGGACGCTAGCATATTTTGTCACTGCACAACAAAATAATGATAATAAACTTCAAATATTAGTAAGTAGAAATGTCATTTTTGTTTCTTATAGGTATTTTAATTACTTTTTTTTTATCAATAGACATGTCGTTTATCAAATTGTCATCATAAAGCAACATCACAAGATCATTATCGTTATCCACCGGAACGTGTAGCTCTAAATGATACTATTGGTAATAATCTAAATGTTGGCACACGTGTATTATGTATGCCAAGTGGCGATGCTGATACATCAAGATATATTGATAAACCGTTGCGTGGTATCATCGCTGAACAACCATCATCGATTAATAATCAACGTTATTTAATATTTGCTGATAATGATTCTCCATTTTATTTACGTTCAATAGCAATACATCTTTTACTTGAATCATTATCGAATTATTTATCTAAAGTTGATTTAGGTACAAAGCATTATATTGAAAATTATGTTTTAACTTATCCGAAACGGCGTCTTGTTAATATATCAGCAAAAGATCATATTAATATTGAATTAAATGGACAATGGATTGATGCAATTGTATCAAAAGTTGAAGGTAGTCTTATGCGAGTTTTTCTTCCAATATTAGATAAACACGAATGGCTCTATCGTGGTTCATTACGATTACAACCATTATTTAATTCTGTATCATCATACGAACCACCATGTAAACGTTTCGCTGTAAATAAAGAAACTACAATTGATAATAAATGTCATTTTCTTCTAATACCATTGAATCAAGGTTGGAAACGACAAATACGAAATGATTTAGGTACCATTGTATATATATCACCGTGTGGTCAAATGTTTACTGATGCCGAACGTTTATATAGTTATCTATTTCAAATAGATTCATTATTAAATATAAAGCAATTTTCATTTGATATGAATTGTCGTGTAACACAAAAATTTATTTCACTAAAACAACCAATTGTGCAAATAGAAGATTATTCGAATGAACGCGAAAACGTACCATTGATGTTAGTTAATGAATATGATTCAACATTGCCGAAAATATTCGAATATATAACAGATCGTATACCGTTAACATCGGATATTGTGATTGATAAAAGTACAATACAAGGTTGTTCATGTACAGATGGATGTTTAGATACAACGAAATGTGCTTGTTGGAAAAAGACTTATGATGCGATTATTGAATCACATTATTATGAAGATTTAATCGGAGAATTAAAAGAATTATTTGATGATGATGAAAATATAGAAAATATGAGATTATACCTTTACGAAGCTCTATCGAAAAGAAATTATGGCTATAAACATGGACGATTACTAGAAAAAATTCATTCAGGTATTTATCACTTATGAAGATTTGTTTTTCTGTTAGCAGTTGATACTCGGCACCCTTGCCAGAAAAGGAAAATCATAGAAATAATATAGAACGATTTTTTTTTTGAATATTCAAAGGTATTTATGAATGTAATGTAAAATGTAAATGTGATTCACGATGCACAAATCGATGTGTTCAATTTGGTGTAAATACTCTTCTACAAATTTATAATACATCTGAAAAAGGTTGGGGTGTAAGAACATTATACGATTTACCAGCTGGTACTTACTTAAGTTGTTATGCTGGTGAAGTACTCAACGATGAAGATGCTAATCGACGTGGTGTACAGAAAAATATGGGCGACGTTTATTTTACAGCATTAGATTTCGTTGCTTCACTAAATCCGTCGTCAAGAAAATCAAGGCCAATGATGAATATGAATAATGTGAGTCATGTTGATAATATGAATGCGAACTCAGATTTACAACAACATAATGGAAGTAAGTTGTTTTCTATTCTGTCATATTAAATTAGTTTAATATGATCTATATGTTCAGATGATCGTACGTATATGGAAGAAGAAAATATACCAATAGAAAAAACGAAAGCATTTCTTGAATATCAACAAGCAAATTATGATCCAGGTATATTTGTTATGGATGCACATTTAAAAGGAAATGTATCAAGATTTTATAATCATTCGTGTTCGCCGAATGTGTTTGTTCAAAATGTATTTATTGAATCATGGGATGTTCGATTTCCTTGGGTAGCTTTTTTTACGGCATCGCATATTAAAGCTGGCACAGAACTCGTTTGGGATTATTCGTATGAAGTAAGATTGAATTAGTTGAATTTATTTAAAGCAAATCTACTCTTTCTTTTAATTTTTTTCTCAGGTCGATACGGTAGAAAATCGTGTCTTGCATTGTCGTTGTGGTTCAGAAGAATGTCGTCATCGATTACTTTAACTGTTTGTGTTTTGTGTTGTTTATAGTTTTCTTCCATCGTGCTCATCAAATATTATTTGTTGTATTCGAGACGAAAAATTATTATTCTACTTTTTTTTCTTGTGTGCGATATTGTATAGAGAATATATATATATATATATAAGAAAGAATTCATGAAAAGTATTGTTAGCTGATAGTACTAACTAATTATTAAATATCTTGTTATGTTGCATATTAATTAAAGAGATTTGTAGAAACAACATGTCGAAAGTATAAGATGAATTTTCAAGCAAAGTCTCCCTATGGAATTGGAATATAAAAACGTGCATACATCGTAAATCAAGTGATTTGTGTTCAAGTCAAAAAAGGCCAGACATCTTAAATGGATTCCTTAGTGGCGTCTATGATACGGCGTTGCTAAGTAGTCTGCTGCTGCTCCGTCCTTGGAGACTATGCAAATTTCTACTCATGCTTCAATAGTCTCTTGAGATCGTGTTTCATAAAATTATGCCTCTTTAGATGTCGCGTAATGAAATATCAATGCCATTGCTCCATGATCGATCAAGTAATGATCTTCTGCACGAGTGAACGAGAAAGATTTCATCGATAATTGATTTTTTTTTGGAAACTATGTCCATAACTTTTTTTGTTTTATAAATTTAATTTAAAACATTATCCATCGTTGTTTGTTGACTACTACTATGTTTTCAATAGATATCAACATTTGCTTTAGTTTACATTATGTGATTAATTGGCTTTTTGTTTGCATAGACATGGATTTTTTCAGGATATAATTAAAGTTTTTCTTTTTCTGTAAATCCATAGAAACACAATGTTAAACCAATATTTATGATTTATTTATACTCGACCGATCAATGATTATTTCATCTACAAGCAAAATACAAGCTCGCTGCATCGATAATATAATAAACTCAAGGTATAACACTGCACTAATTGAATATTATTTCCTATTTAAAGAAAAAAAAAATCTTTCTTAATAGCTATTGCATTGGTTAGAAATTTCCTTTCTCACCACAGGAAATTACAATTATTCTTATTTCCTCGTAAATAATTTAATATTACATTGAACAATAAGTATTCCTCAAAATAAAAAAAACAACAGAGAACGATTGAGTCAAGGTGATCAGTTTTAAAAAGAGACATTTTCATTAAAAAAAGCAAATAAAAACTAATTGTAAAAATAGAAAAAAAAATAAAAGATTTCATCTTCTATTTTGACTCCATCGATAGTAGAGAGTCGTCGAGCTACATAAGTGATTTGATTAAAACATAAAAGAACGTACTCTAAAAATTTGTCAATTTGCTTTTATTTATTGTGTAAGTCATGTTAAATTTTAAATTGAATCAATTCAACAAAGGATAGTTACCATCGACTTCTACGCGTTCAATTTTAGTTAATCCATTTATTATCAGAAGTTGAGGATATGCCCATGAAAGAAGTAGTCTTTTTGAATTTTAATAACAATATATTATAGTCAACAGGGAAAGTCTACTCACGAGTGTACGAAACGTATTCAATACGATGGCTACCAATAATGATGATCTATTTACAGAAACATCGAATCCTATTTTATTCATACGTGCTGGTACAACTGGTGTTCGTCATCTTCTTCCTATTCGTCTAAGTGATGTTAATTATAATGATAATTTATTTTGTCGTTCAATATCACATTTACGTTTTCATGTTCCGACAAATCAATTATCTTCGAATATCGAAACGATTCAGAATATTTGTTCATCGGTTCAAACATTAGAATATTTTGATATCAGTCAAAATGAACTTAATAATTTGCCAATAGAAATTGCATTACTCAATCATCTACACATATTAATTTGTTCACATAATAATCTTATGACAATATCGGACACATTTGAAAAGTTACATTCTTTAAAACAATTCGATTTGTCATTTAATCGTTTTAAAACTTTACCAAATGTTATTTCTAAATTAAAATATCTCGTTCGATTAAATTGTGAACATAATTCAATTAAAATAATCTCTATAGATTTATTAAAACTGAAATGTTTAAAAGTTCTTATTCTCGATCATAATCAAATCGAAACACTTGACAATATTGATTTTAGTCAATTGAGAAGACTTGAATATATTCATATAGCTCATAATCAGTTAATAAAATTTCCACGTAATCTTCATAGATTAATCTATTTAAAAAATGTAAATCTCTCGTATAATCGTCTTACTTATTTTCCCGTTGAATTATTACTTATAAATACTCTTGATGTATTAAATCTGAGTCACAACTTATTCACTCAATTACCAACATTAATAGATGCTTATCGACGAACCACACTTATGTTTTCAATTGATCTATCATTTAATCAATTAACAAAGATCTACGATTATCTTCTCTTGATTTCGTCTAAACTTGATCTATCAAATAATAGAATTCAATCGATACCAAATAATCTAATGAAAATATTATATTATAATACGATTAAAACTCGAGAATTAAAACTTCATCACAATCCATTCGTGTATCCAACGATTTCATCTGAAATTCTCAATGAAGAAAATGCAACGTCGAGAAATATGCTTCCCATTATTCGGTCGTCTTTTGACGAACAACAAATGAATGAACCGATTCGACAAGGTTTTAAAATATATATTACAGGCTGTAAAAACAGTGGTAAATCATCGTTAGCCTATTGTCTAGAAGAACATCGACCATTGATAGAAGATGAAAAAGATCCAAGACTTGTTAATAGTAAGTGAAGCTAATAAAATTTAATTGAGATAATAATTGTCGTGTAATACATAGTTCTCCAGTTTCCATTTTATTACGAAAGCGACAACGAATATTCTCATTCTGAAACAAAATCTTTAACAAGTTCATTGAAACAATCACACTTTGATATAGATTTACAAATACAAAAAACGCTTTCGAGAAAGTCTGGTTTTCTCACATTCATATCGCCACCATCGTCTACAATAATGGAATCGAAAAAACCCATTCCATTATCTATATTTGATTTTAATGGATCATCGGAACATTATGAACAAATGTCAATATTTATTGATACGAATGCTGTTCATCTGATTTGTATTCATGCAGTTGATTTTGATAAGCAAACTCCAAAAACTATTGAAGAAATATTTCAAGATAATTTTGACATAACATCATATCCAATTGTAAAACAATTATTTCAAATATTACAAATTCTTTGTGAAAAAATAACTAAAACAAGTGCTTTATTGATAATTCCTATTGTCACATGTATTGATCTATACAATAAACAATCGATTTATGAAAAGTAAAAAAGCTTGTTTAATGAAAATTATATATTATTAATCAAGATCTTCGTTTTAGAAATCAATTATTAGATAAAATCAATAGATTCTTCAAGTTTTTTCTTGAATCTCGTAACAATCGAATAAAACATGAAATCGAACTCATTAATCGTCTTCCAATAATATCACCATCTCTTTCGGATCGTCTTAAAACTTACACTTCTCTATTAGATCTCAACATAGAAATTGAATTTTGCCAATCAGTTAGTTCATTAACCTATGAAGGTATGGATGAGCTTAATCAAAAAATTCAATATTGTATTGCAACACAAAATACTCTATTTTCTCATGTCAATAGAATTTTGCCAACACTTTGGGCTGAAACAAATCGATATATTGAATCTTTAGTTGATCAATTGCCTGTTCCCTATGTTAGATGGGAAAGTTTTACTAGTCATATTAATAGAAAATATGGCCTTTCTGATGTACTTCACGACATAACAATGTCATTATCTGATCAAGGAAAAATTTTAGTTCTCAATGAAATTGGTACATCAAATCGTATTGTTTTTCTTCGACCATTATGGTTAGGAGATCTTCTATCAGAATTATTTCATAATAGTAATTCATATGAATCAACAACATTCCAATCATATAGAAAAGAATATCATGAATATGGTCGTTTGCATTATGATCTTAATCATTTATTATGGAATCGTGTATTGCATAAAAAAGACTATTTTTATCCTGTTTGGAATGTATTAATGCGTTATTTATTAATTGCCTATCCAAAACTCGATAGAAAACAATTGAACAGTTTTTTGAATTCTGAAGAAATGAAGTTTGACCATATTATTGTTCCATATTATTTACCATCGATTAGTTTAAAAGAACATGAACAAGAGAAAAAACGTTTCTTTAAACAATTAACAAATAAAGTTAATGTTTGTTATAGAAGTGCAACATTATCGTTGGGTTGTTTTCATCGATATTCAGTTTTGGCTCTATTAAAATCCGATGTTATGTATATCAAACATTGGAATGATTTTATTGTAGGTGAACATAAAGAAAAGCAAGTTAAGTAAGTTAATCAACTTTGAAATTTTGCTTAATTAATATGAAATCTATTTTCTGTTGTGAAGATTTATTATTGAAACAAATCATCATACGTATATTAATTTTTACTGTGGAACAAATGTTATGGAAAAACCATTTGATAATATGTGGCATGTACTTATGTGTTTACTCAATCTTTTCGAAGAAATGTTCAAAGTTTTAGCGCCTGGTAAATTTTTCTTTACTGCAAGATTAAGATGATATGAAAATATACGCAAAATAAGTTATTCGCTCATTGTTATGTATATATCTTTAGTATAACTCATTAGATCTTCCTTGCCGATTTCCATTATCTTTTCTCTAGAGCGTTGTCTTATTAAATCTTTGAAAGGAATTAGCAATTTCATTGAGAATTCACTAAGCTATTAAATTACTAACATGTCTAGTTTTGGGAAACTCCTCGGGGTTTTTTGAATCTAATAAAGAACTCAATTAGATTTGGAATTTTCCAAAAAAACAAATCAAAGCTTGAAAACAGCACTGTTGTGTACGCTATCGATAGAAAATATACACACCTTCCTCTGATTATTTTTCAAACGCTATGCTGTGTTTACCGACAAAGCATAATTGAAAGCGGAATGGATTAGTCAATAAAGTTTGTTCATTAGGTTAATTCAACTATATCAAGTCTTCATATTCACCATTTTTCTCTTTGTTTCTGTACTCAACGATTCTGAACATCTCAGTACTTTACCTATGGAAGTTATTTCTTCAAAAGCAAAATATAAATCGCCTGTACCGTTAGAAAACAAACAGTAATTTCAAATTTTTTTTTTTCTTCTAAAGGTAGTCAATTTACTCGTTTGGCTTGTTGCCCATATTGCCATAAATATTCATTTATGGTAAGTGTTGATTTCTTTCTTTTTTTGTAGATTTAAAAAAACCATATTATAAATATTTAGGGTGAATGGACAACACCGAAAGAATTGCAAGGTCTTAAAATAAAAATTTGCTCATCATGTGGACAAAATGTTGATACAAATTATCTTATACAACCCAATGAAAATAAACGGCGAAGTAAAATTTAAAGTTGTATGGCTTTTAATTTTCTGATTTTTCTCAATTAGATGAAGAACTTTTGAAAAAAATTCGAGAACGAAATGCTAAAACGAAAAAGAACGCCAATGTTACATTATCAACAACAACAGATGCAACTTATCTATGCTTACCATCTATCTAGATCAACTTGATCTTTATTTATTGGTTTAGCCTAGATACTTGTAAACTATGCGATCATCTGAAAAAGGCCTTAATTTCCTCGTTAATCACAGATAGTCAACAAATATCAAATTTATATTTATAAAAGTACTTCATATATGAACTTATATACCAATGTAGATAGTTTGTCGAATAGACGACCGCTCAACAACAAAAAATACAATTAACACACAAAAACACCCATTATTGCTCATGCTCATGACAGGAAATCCTCTCTATTGATTACAAGAACTCCAAAACAAATACAAATGCAAGCATGTTCATACATCGAATTGACAAGAGATTGGATCATCTTAGATGTATAGAATTCTATGTTAAAGATAGTCAAATAATAATCTGTGTGGGTATTCATTGTATTTTCTATTCGTGCGTATATATTCGACATAAATGTCACGATCATTAGAAAATCTCATATGAAATAATTGCTTAAATATAGTTTTTGTAGGATGATCACGTAGTCTCTGAGTGCTTAATCGTTCGTTTGTTTTTCTTTAAATAATTCTAAATAAATAATGATCTATATTGGATTATACTTTTATCAATTTATTCTTTCAGAAGCAGATGAACATTCTCACCTTTTTTTTTTGTGCGACAAAGGAGCTTTTAATAACCTTCAAGTCCATAGAAACATTTCACTGTCAAAATCAACATAAAACTGGCATATTTGACGTAGGAAGTTTCTATTTATGTGTGTTATACGAAAAGAAAAGTGAATTTCATATCACGCGATTGCCTACTAGAGAAGAAAAAAAGTTTTCATATTAATATTGAACATCTTGTTAACATGCAAAAACAAATAGACGTCTAGAGCAGTGAATAGCCCATTTTCTTATGGCTATACGAAGAAAAAGAGCAACTTAGTACAAACTCTATTCTGCTTGCACATAGGTAGATTCCTTCCATTCGCTATTTATTTCTAGTTATTGTAGAGAAGCTTCAAAGATTTTTAGTCGAATACATTAGATAAGTACCACTACATATACTTGATAATTAAAAAGAAATATTTACTGTACAAGTTTATATCTGTCATTCATAATAATTGACACTAAGCAAAATTTACTAATGAAGTATTTAGCAGTTTTTATTAATGCTTAACAAACGATGCCGATTATACGACAACAATTCTGTCATTTCGCTCGTCTGCCCAATTATGATCTGTATGACTTACACGTTATCTCGAGTGTTAGTAACAATTGTGACACTTGTCACATTAGTATATATGCTAGTGACTTCCTATTACTTCTAAAATAATACCAAAAACAAGTAGGTAACGTTTTTAGATATAATGACATTTGAAAATAACACCATTATAAATATTCTTTTAGAGAATCTAATTATATGCCAGTGGCGAACTAATCCTCATAGAAAATATAAGTTTTCATGTTGAAAATTTGCAATAGAAATATATATATATATATATGTACGTGTGAATTTTCTTTTTTCCTTTGTTTTTAATGCAATGCGAAGCAGAAGCATTTATGTTGTCCGTCACGAGTTTTTAATGCGATGCGAAGCAGAAGCATTTCTGTAATCCGTCGCGAGTTTTTTT
>OENM01000606.1:28226-71689 GCA_900239745.1 Rotaria magnacalcarata
TATGTAAGAATGGAGTTTTCTCAGTGATGAATATCATTATGGCTACATAAAAAGTATTCAAGATTTCTCTGAATTGTAGATTTTTCGTAAAGATCCGATTCGAGCTTCGCATCGCATTTCGTATTCGAGTGAAACTTGAATACCATCTAGTTTTTTTTTTACTTACTTGACGTACGCATCGTTTTCATCATTTTGTGACGCAATGATCTCGAGAACCGAAAATCGTAGAAAAGTGGTTAAAACGTGAGATGGAAGTATCAAGATCGAGCTACTTACACCTGTTTTCGAATCTTCAATCTGAAGTTTTGTTCACTCACAAATGTGGTTCCAAAATGGCGAAAATGACAGAAATTTCGTTGTGAGATAATTAAAGTGACGTCATGAACATACGTATGTTAGCCACTATAGTCTATTCATTGACAGCTGATCTAAGATAATGAATCATGGAGATAGTTAATCGATCAATCGAAATCGGTCTTTAAGAATGAATCGCCAAGTAAGAATAGAGTTTTCTCAGTGATGAAACTCATCATGTCGACATAGAATGCATTCAAGATTTCTTCGAATTGAAGATTTTTGGTGAAGATCCGTATTCTTACCTCGCATCGCATTTCGCATACGAGTGAAACTCGAATACCATCTAGTTCTATTTGTTTTGTTTTTGTAATTCTGATTACTATATTATATCGTTGTTCATAATACTTTACCATGCTATATATGTATGGATGAATACATTCATTTCCGAATAAGTCATTCATAAACTAAACAATGAACCATTAACCCATATAATTTAATGGCATAGTTCTTTTTAAAATATTTACCCCTGTTCGATTCTTTTATATTTTAACGGCACTTAGGGAACGGAATTATGTTCAATTGAATTAGTTTCTACTATAGTGCTACTATAATTTTATTAGAAACTGTTCTCTATTTGAATTAAACACTATCGATCTATTGGCTTCTATGTTTCTCCTTGTAGTGCCTATTAATTAGGATGAATCGAAATTAGATTCTCGAATATTTTTATTTCAAAAGAAAGAGAAAAAACTAGACTCGCTTCAAATAGATATTTGATATTATGTTATATTTCAGCCTATTTTAGGAAAAAAATAAAAAATACTGGAAAAATTATAGTGTTTCTCTACTGATTATTTATAGGATGGAACCTCGAATATAGACTGAAGTGAATCACATTGTAAAAAGAAAACTGATAGACAAAGGGCTAAATCACTTATGACAGGCAGTGTAAAACCAGAAGAAAGAAAAAAAAACTGAATAGAGTTTGTAGTGGTATCATTTGTATACGGAAAAGAAAAGAATGAGAAATTTCGTAGAAAATCAGTGCGTCAATCGTTGCATTGCATGCATTATGACAAAAAAAATAAGTGAAAAGAACTAGTAGAAAATTTTTTTCTTTTGTCGACAGATATAATACTATTATCAATCTTATTTTGTGATCTCAATATTGATATATAGACATCTTTTTTATGTCTCTTCCGTTTCTTCTCCTTTACGAGTAAATCGAGAGAAAATGTATGAAATCCAACAGTTGCTTTTGCTTATGGGATCTCACTTTAATTATGAAGCTCGATAATCGTCCAGACAGCACACTATTGGCATGTTAGAATGTAATCAAGTGATAAGTAACGCATAAGATCCACTCGTCCGTTATTATCGTTTCGTCCAACAGCTCTTTTCTCATCAATGGCTTCGTCTCTATAATTTTTCAAAACACCAAGAAAAGAAAATGTTATATTTTGTATTCTAAGCTATTCCGACTTTTCTTTGGTTGCTTTGTTTCTACATAGCATTGTACGTGAAAGACAACAGAGAAAGAAAAGCCGCCTACAATGTATGAAGACTACGGGTGAGTTTTTATAAGAATACTAATTAAGTACGGTGTAAAACAGAGACGAATAACGAGATACTATCGAACAGAATGATAGGTCTTGTCTAATCTAACAGAAAAAATATGAAGAAAAAAAGTAAATAGAGATAGAAGGAAGAGCAAACCATTATTAATCTATGCTATTGCCAAAAACAAACTGGTACATTTCTTACTTGTCATAGTTCTTTTCTTTTCCAATATCTCAAAATTGTCACGCTAGAATATCCAAGAGGAAGAGCGTGCGATCCACCTCGAGCATTACAAAACCGAACATTTGACATAATGGTGAATAGGAAGGATGTGGGCAAATGACTCGGCTTTGCGTGTTTCAAGTTTTATCGGTGTCATAGTTAACAACTACCCATATACATATCGAACTAGAGAAGACGAAGAAGAAGAAGAAGGAGGAGGAGGAACAAAATGCTGATCTCTTTTTATTAGGGATCATGTATAAAATACACAACAGCAAAAACAGAACAGGACAACCTAGAGATATTTTCTTTTCTTTTTTACTTGATTCTTTATCTGTCGATAAAGACCCGACGTGTGATACCAGCATGTAATTGATAGCGTCACGCTTTTTCGACTTAGTATTCAAATGTAAGTAATTCTGTGTATGTTTATTTTATTGACCTAATATTTGAAAGGTGTCAAACTATTTTTTTTTCTTCATTAAAACAATTTAAATCCTTTACAGATAATAAGACTGTAATAGAAACACAGAGAAATAAAACGAGAGGGAAATCAATTTAACGCATGATTTACAATTAATATTTTTATAATATCACAGATACTCTAAAATGAATAAGTGGTTGCTAAGGAATAGTCCTTGGTCATATTATTTTAAAAATACTACGCCTTTTAACTGAAGAACATCAATTGCATTTCAACATCATTGCACAGCGTTTTCTTTTCGGCACCATTTTCCTTTAACCAATCTAGAACTGTATACAATTAAGCATTTCTTTTTCTTGTGTTCTGAAGTAACAAAGAATTCTAGGACTGTTTGTTTTTTAAGGAGTACTCAAATGCATGATGATGATAATGAATCTTGGCAAATCATAGATTTTTAAAGAAGGAGAAATAAAATAGGTCATAATTGTGCCGAAATCTTCGAAGATTGCTTTTCACTTCACACAAGTACTTTTCTGTGCATTTGTAATTTCACTATCAACTAGATTAGATTGTGATTTTAAGAATGTAGATTTGGAATAGCAAAACAAAACAATAACTTGTAATTATTCTTTCTTTTTTTTCCTTCGTTCGTTATATTACTCTACTTATAATCTATCTAAAGACAAAAGTTATTTCCGCAGATCTCCTTACAGTTTCTACTGTAATGGGAAAGTAAAAGACATCATGCATACAGACAACGAATTGATGTGAGTATCTGATTTTATTATTATTTTGTCTACTTTGAGTTAATTCATTCTAAACGAAAACTAGCATGATTATTTTTAGCTAATAATTAGTCTAGAGATAGATAATTTATTTTTCTTTCATTTCCTTCTCGATCTCTACTTTGACATATTCGAAATCAAAATCTGATTACAACAAAACTAGACAAGATCATTTATTCTATTCATTTTCTTGTATTCACGTGTCAGCTATTTAGATATGTTAATTACACACAAACACAAATTAAAAGAGTATTACAGAGGCGGAAACTTCGAATGACCTTAAATGAATCTATAGAAAATAAATAATCAAACAAAAATATTATGACTCGTCATGACAAGATACTATCAATGTGCTTATGTGTAAACTTATGTAGCTCTTCTCGTTTGTTTCAGCAAAAGCTGTTTCCTTTTTCTTCTTGTTTGTTCCCCGTATTATCGTGTGGTATCTTTCATCTCTAATATTATTGTTGAGTTTAGAGCTAGAAATATCAACCTATGACAAGTCTATCTATATCGCGAAAGAAAAAGAAACGAGACATTGCTTTAATTACTAAACGAAATGAATCATTGCTTCTATAGACATTTAGTAAAATTGAATCGTAACTAATATTTAAAATTTTCTTCTTCTGAAAATTTTTCATCTCAGGCTTCATAACTAATTCTAGCTAAAGTATGTCAGAACATAAAAGAAAATTAAATTACCTTTCTAGGAGCAACATCGGCTCTATTTTTAAAATATAAAAAGAAATAGACGTGTACTCATTTAACAATCTTACTCCAATACTATATGTGTGTTATATAAACGTATTTTCTGTTGGGGAGAAAATTCTTCAAGAAGAATTGTACTTTGCTAAAATCTATAATCATAACATGCATGAATCGAATCGCGTCTATTATCAGCACCTTGTTAATAATACCCAAGCAAATATAGGTAACGATCTATGCTTCTAATAATTAATTATAAGATAACTGCACATGCCACTAGACAAATACTATCTATCTTTTATTTTGATATGTTTTAGTTTTATTTTATAGCACATTTGTTATTCCTCGATAAATTATTTTTCTCTTCTATTTTTAATCTATCCGCTATGATCACAGTAACTTTTTTTTTCTTTTCCAATTTTCTGTAGCTACTTGAATAACAAGCACTTTTCCGCGTCTTCTTTGCATGATGATGCGTTCTATGTTCTCATATGCCAGAAATTTTCATGCGTATAAATATAAGACGTATACTAGCGATTTTTTTATCTTATGTATTGTGAGCTTTCGAAGAGATTATACCCTAGAAAAAAAAATCGATGTGTTTTCTTTTGAATAATTTATTCAATGTGAGCATTCAGTACTGTTAAGAATACAGAGAGAGAGAGAGAGAGAGAGAGAAAAAAAGAAGCTAGATTTTTTCTTCTTCTTCTTCTTCTTCGTCTCGTTCTTTTTCTTCGTCTGTTTTTTGTTTTTAGGAAAGACACCAAACATTAGATTTGCTAAAGGAGAACCATCCAATGAAATACCTTCTGTATTTTTGAATATTTCATTAAGCATAAGTACGTTATAGAATATTACTGTTTTATCTTATTAGTGAAAAAGAATTCTTAGCGTAAACCATTGAATTTTGCTTTTAAGTTATTAAAAAGAAATAGAAATCAGTATCTAGTTGGTTAGGTTTTTTTTGAGCCAAGCAGTAGACTAAGTTTTTTCCTTCATTTGTAACGTCAACCTGATCATGTTTGACATGCTATCGATGTGAAAGAATTTCCTTTGGTATACTAATTTATAGTCAATATTATCCGACATCAAGCGGTTTCTTTTTTTAAATTATATATGCACGTTTTTTATATTTTTCGATGACATGAAATAAATCTTTGTTTAATTATCTCTACATCTGGAAACAACATACATGTACATGTATCTATTTAGATAGTGAGAAGAAGTAGAAACAAAACCCTTAAATCGTTTTTTTTTATTAATATTTGGATCGTGTGAGTCTCTGATGATTGATAATTTTCAATTATTTTGTTCTCTTTATCAACCATCATTCAGCTATCGTTTTGTTTTTGCATAGCTGATGACGTTGTTTGACCCTTATATTTTTTTTTTGATTGTCATCATATTAGGAACAACTATTCAATACTATAGTGAACCTATTTATTTTTCTCTAGTCTTAATTCTAGTATATTGAGTGGTATTGGTGCTGAAATTTTGATTTAGTTGTTCTAGTAATAGAGATATAATAAGACAGAAGAGATTTGAGCAGAATCTATAAAAGAACTGCGATTTTTGTTTTGTTTTATTTTTAATAATAAAATTGATTTTTATCTAGACGATGGTTTAACTTTCCTCAGAGTAATTATACAATAAGTCTTATATATCCAATCGATTTTGATACTATGACTTTCGAATTTAATCAAACATCATCAACAATTGAAAACAATCGTGCTACTTCTGGAGAACGTGATATACAATGGTATCCGTTTGCTCCGGGTCAATGTCCTCCAACGTATAGTATTATTTTACAAGGATTTTGTGCACCATTAATTATTATTATATCAACTGTGCTAAATTCTTTAATTGGTGTTGTTTTACTTCAAAAACATCTTCGTTCGCCCACTAACATTCTTCTATTAGCTATTGCACTTTATGATACATTGACAGGCCTATTCCCTTTTCCATCATATATATTCCTATTTACGTTTCGACAATGCAATGATTATATGCCATACAATTACGGATGGTTTCATCGAATTTGTTATGATGTACTGCCATTTATATTTCATACTTGTTCTATATGGGTAAACTAGACTCTTTGTATACATATGAATATAGTTTTATTATGTAATCTATATTCATTACATATTTTAGGCAACTGTTGTATTAGCTATTCAACGTTACGTTTATGTATGTTACTCAGAAAAGGCCAAAAAATGGTGTACTGTACCAATGGCACTAAAAGCAATTGCATGTGTTAATATTTTAGCGGTTATTGTAGCCATACCTATGTTTATTGAAGGTACATTTCAAGTCAAATCAGTTCAATCATTGATGGATCCAAACAAAATTTTCAATGCATGTGCAGTTATAGATTATTCAGAAGATCCTAAATATAGAACGTTATTTTCAATCTATTCACTTATTCGTGCTCTATTAATTAATGTTGGTCCTTGCACAATACTTGTTATATTAAACGCTATTTTAGTTGCGCGTATGAAAGAAGCTAAAAAAAATCGAGAGAAACTAATACGACGACGTAGTTATGAATCTAAAACACAAGAACAGTCAAATGTTACACTAATGCTTGTATGTAGCAAGTTAACTATTAGAATAGACGACGAGAAAAAAAAAATTTTTTTTAAATATTTTTTCATGATTTTAGGTTATTGTGGTAACGATGTTTTTAATTGTTGAAATACCGATGGCTCTTTATTTAATTACATCCGGCATATTAAGAGCAATGAAATCGGACTTTCTAGGTTACTTTTTACATATCGCTGTGCAAATTTTAAATTTTGCTGTCTTACTATCGTATCCAATAAATTTTTTTATTTATTGTCGTATGTCAAGAGCATTTCGAGATGCTTTTACAAAACTTATATGTCCATCCTTTGTAAGAATACGACAGCAACATTCACAAAGTATTGCGACGCCATTAATTACAAAAAAAGGTGGTACAATGACAACTGCTGATCAATTTGAACTTAATCATACAAGTATAAAATTGAACACATCGCCTGTTGAAACAGCCCCGCCATCATCTGTGATACGGAATTCTACGTCGAATAAAACATGTATGTCATCATGTAATTCATTAAGTCAGCGGATTAGCAATGACATGAAAAAGACTCCAATTGGATCATTAGGAAAGCCAAGTGTTTCATTCGGTGAAGATATTAATCAATTAAATAATAAAAACTTTATGGATTTGTAAAAGAAAGAAAACTTTTTTCCTTTTTACCGTGTGTTATGATTTAAAAACTAAAATAACATATTGAACAGCACTGTTCGACCATTGAAAAATGGAAATTTTCTTGTTATTGAATAATTTATTCTTATCAAAATAATCTACGAACTTTTTGATACAGCGCATACGATATTATCTTAGTCAAGTGTATTTTTTTTGTTTCGTTCTTTTTTTATTTTGAAAATGATAATGAAAATATTTATTTTATCTCAAATTTATATAGTATCATTAAAAGGAGGTAATCTAATGTATAGGATATTGAGCGATCCTATCTTTAAGCTGTAGTTTCTTTCAATTACAATGACGTCGATGCTAGTAATATGATCTATAAGAAAACATCTTGAAATATACATATATATATATATATATATATATATAACACAATCAAAAGGAATAATTTAATTTCATACACTTCATTACTTTCTATTTCTTCGTTAACACTATGAAAAACAATCAGTTCGTTATGATTCTATTGGTATTCTTATTATTAGTTTGGTATTCAGTTGCCATTTCGAATATTGGTGCTATTTACTGCATGCAAGAAGTGAATAACAAAGTAGTCGATGTTTGTCGTAATATCGATCTCAATGGAGACGGGTTTGATGATATTCTTATAACTTCTGGAATCCCAAATGGTAAAGCTTATGCTGAATTGATTAATTTGAAAGGCAATGGATTTTGTGTAAAACGTCAAACTTATGCTTACAATATTATTAATGATATTCCTCCATGCTAAAATCGGCTCTATTAAAATTGACAGAAAAAAAAATATGATAAAGCAATTTTTCTTTTTGAAAATAAAATTTGATCATTTATAATTTTCTCTTCAGTTCGATAAATAATTATCATCATCACCGTTCGTGTTCAATCGGTGACTGAATTTTTTTTCAATTGATGTTTAAGTTATAAATATGATTTGCATGATTAAATTTATTCGGCTATATTTACTATGAAAAACAACTAATGAACAAAAACAACAAAAAGTCATATTGCATAAATAATGCTAGAATGGGATTAAGATGTAGCAAAAAAGAAAAATTAATATATATTTGAGAAACTGTTCTAACGAGTGCATTGAAAATCTGTGAACATTCTCTTCATTCATTTCATTTGTAACTATTCCTTAAAGCATTCTAGATAAATGTAAGATGTCCAGTAAAGAGTCGAGAAATTTTATTGATGAATAATGAACCAATCTATGAGAAACTTAGTCGACAAATAAAAACAACTTTTTTTATTGAGCAAAAAACATTAATAGTGACAATTTGATTATCGAGGGCATTCTGCTCTACTTCATATTTACGTGTTACTACGTCTTCAGAGAAATTTATTTTTGCTCTTTATTACTATCGTTATTGTTGAAAAACTGATTATCTGATCAAAATTCATTCGCATATGCAAATCACTTTTCAGATAATACTCATCGGTTTATTTGTAGATAAGCTATATTTTTCATTACATGATTACATTTTCTCAAGATTTGTTTTCATTTTAGACAATAAAAGTCGCGAGACGTTCTTAACACTTTTGCAAATAGATAATGTCTAATTATTCATCGCCTTGTCAATCAATTTTTACCGATGCAGACAGATACTCTCATCACTACAATAAAAGAAAGAAGATTCTCGAGTTAGTTTTGTAGAAAGAAAATCAAAGACTCTCATATTGATTCTCATTTTTATCGCAGCTGAAATATTATTAACAAGGACAAAGATAATAGATAAGTTCTATCACGAAACTATAGGCCAATGACTTTTATTAAACCTATCATGGAGAAATAAATGCGAACTTACTGAACTCATATCTGAGAAGAACAAAAAACTTAGATCATTGTCTATGGATTTATATTCATCTAGAATGCTTTCTAACAGTAGAATGTTTTTCCGGAAAACTTTCAATGCATTCGTTAATGATGTTGTAGTTTTTTTGTTTGTTTTATTGCTTGGTATTGTTCGTTAACGGAAGCTCAATATTCATTTCTTCGCATACTTCTTTAATACATTCAGCTAATGTTGCCATATCATTCTCAAATAATCGTCCAATATTACCAATACGAAAGCAATCTGTTTCAGTTGTTTTGCCTGGATAAATTAATTGATCTGAAAATAAAGAAATTTCAATTTCCTATGAACGAATAGATTCGTTATCTTCATACGTTTTTCACTGAGTTTATTATAAAATGTTTGAAAGTTAAATGGTGCCGATGGATAATAATACGATGTAATAATATACGTTTGATATTCAGGTTTAATTAATTCAATGAAACCAAGTGTTTTCATTTTTTCTCGAATAAGTTTATTATTAGCTTCATATCTAAAAGGGAGAGAAGCATTTAGAATAGAATTTAATTGATCGGACAGATTCTACCGTTTAGCACGACCATGTACACCACCTTCTTGATCTAATTCATCTAACGCACGTTTGAATGCAAGTATAGTGTGCGTTGGTGCTAGAGAAATGTCAATGATAAATGATGATAGAAATTTTATGCGTATACTGTGTTTTTGACATACGCGTAAAACGAAATTGTTTACTCTGTTCCATGTATGTGTATTGATCGTATAGATCAAGTACTAAACTACGTGCTTGGCCTGAACAAAAAAATAGTTAATGATAGATAAAAAAAATGATAAAAATAATCAACTGTTTAACCTTGGCACGTGAGTAAATGCTGTTTTTTCCCAATAACGAAAGCAAAACCAGGTACACCTTCGATACATTTATTAGCCGAACTAATGATATAAGTAATATGACCATTACGAAGACTAACTGGAATAGCACCAAAAGCACTCATTGAATCAACAATATATACGGTTGAACCTAAAGAAAAACCATTCAATTGAATATAATATGAATAATAGAAAAGCAAAAATAAAGGGTCGAATAGAATACCTTTTGTTGTACCATGATCATATACTAATTGTCCAATTTCTTCAATAGGATTTAAAATCCCTGAACTTGTTTCGCAATGAATAATAGCAACATGCGTATAATGATTTGATTGTAATTTATTAGCGACTAGATCAACTTGAACACGTTCTGTTTCATGAAATGAAATTACATCATGTGGAATATTTAATATTCGACATATTTTTGTCATGCGCTGACCATATGCACCATTCTCAATAATTAAAACCTTGATGAAAACAAAAAATGATTGGAATTTTTGAAGTAAAACAAAAACAAAAACACAACAATCTACTTTAGCGCCTTGATGAGGTATAGTTGTTGAAAATGTTGCTTCAACTGCATATGTACCACTTCCTTGAACAAGAACAGCTGCATGTTCATCTGCTGAGACATCTAAAAAACGATAGGAAAAAATCATGAGATATGTGATTTTCATTGATAAATCCAAATCAACCTGCTAATTCAAGTAATTTTCCACGAATATGAGCAATTATATTTAAAAATATCGTATCACGTGAACCTAAATCATGAAGCATAGCCTCTTTCACTGTTAAACTGGTCGTTAAAGGACCAGGTGTAAATAATTTCGAATCATTTTCTACACAGACAGAAAATAAAAATAGATTATTTTGAAATAAAAATAAAAATCAAGAATAATTACCTTTGATATCCATGTTCTTGTTTTTTTCTCTACAATAATATATGATGTTTATCTTTTTGTTTGGTAACTGAGGTGACTCTATTGGCCAATAGAATGTTCGATATACAAATCAAATAAACAACAACCATCGAGTTATTTCTCATTTGCTCAAGATGTCTAATGTAATGATTGATTCATATGGAAATCAATCATTGTTTTTACCATACTATAAAAATCTTTTACCAAAATCGATCGGAAATGAAATAATTTTGTCGAAGAAAAATTCCAAACGTTGTTCATCATCCTATCGACAACGTCTTGAACGTATAAAAACAAATTGTCAATTAATACGACAACGCCGACGCCGTGATTTATTTCCAATAGTACCTATAGAACTTCGTCCCAGTGTATTTCAACAACGTTCTTATAAAAAAGGTTCATTAGAAATATTAAATGTCAATGATAATCATTGGCAAACAACGAATTTTTTACGTCTATCCGATGAATATTTATTTAAATGTAAATATGCAATATATTCATCGACAAATCGATATTTTAAGCAAAATGAATTTTATCGTTTTTTAAAAGAAATTTTTTCTTGCTCATTTTCTTCAAACGAACATCAGATTGATTTAAATGAATGTCAATTTTGTGATTCGAAATTTAGTTCAAATGAAATGTTTGATTTACATTTAAATCGTCGTAGTGTTTCAATACAATATCGATGTTTAACATGTCAATCATGGATTAAATCAATGAATCCTTGTCAAGCTTATTATCATTTATTGCTACATAATAATAGTACCAAAGAAAAACGTATAGGACAATTAAATATTCATTACAATAGTGACAATTATTTAGTAAGTTAAATATTGAAATACTCAAGCGTTGAGTAGAACTTGGAAAATTCGGGATTAATTCTGTTCGATCTGTGAACATATTTTACTTAATCGAGAAATTATTTTTAAACTGTACTGTTTCTATTCGAATTTCGTTTAGGATAGATTTAATTCAATAGAAGAAAATTTTCAGCAAAAGACGCTTGTTCCATTAACTGTTGGACAAGTTTTCTTATTTATGATACTCTTAGAAAGAACAGCACTGATTATATGCCATTTTGGTTTTGAATAGATATTTCAGTGTGACAGTTATCTCATGAATCCATACGATTGAATGAATTTTTTTTCCCGTATGACTTTCGATAGGTTAATGAGATACTACAAAAGACAAACACCGGGAACTTATTTAACTTAGGAAGTGGACATGATTTTCTATTATGATATGACTATGAAAAGTGAATAATAGGATGTAATTAGTAGTTCACTGCCCAAAGACGTACTCAACGAAAACCTCGATGAAAAGAAATGTGAAAAAAAGTCGTTTGTGAGCATTTCCGGTATGCAAAAATTGCATGTTTTTATTAATCTAGACCCATGAGAAAGTACTTCAATGAAAAGCATCTGTTATATTATGAGCATGATGTTCTGTTCATCCTAACAGAATTTTCAATTAGTACATCAGTGTGGGCGAGATGGCCTCACACAAATACATCATTCTAAAGAATCCTTGTTTTGATATGTATATATATATATATTGGCAAGTAACTAATTCTGTAAAGATCAATTTGAAATTTTACAGAAACTTGATATTTTTTCCTATTTTTTAGAACGATATCGATGATACTTTTACGAACTATTCGAATTATTTATCTACTGACTGATACTGTACTACAAACGACAAGTAGAATCTCTTTTGATCATTTTTCTTTTTATTTAAATAGTTTTTGCACTTCTAAATATTTTTTTTTGTGTAACAGTGAATTTTTTTACTTAATAAAATATTTTTTGCATTTATAAGGAATTGCTTTTATACGGAAGATTATCAATTGTTTGAATTTATTGATCTGATTTATTTTGCTTCTGCTTTTGATAATCGACTTCTAAACGGCGTTCATTTTCTTTGGCTTTTAAAAAAGCTGATTTCATTGATTGACGATGTTGTTCAAGAATGAAATTTCGAATTCGATTCTGTTCACATAAATCACACAGATAGATCAATTGCTTATAATTTGATAATGAATACCACCAATTTTCAGTTAAATCTATTTGACAATTTGAACAAACATTAGGAATTTGTTGTTCATGATATTCTATGGAATTATCGTGAATTAAATAATTCATAACACAATCCAGACCTTGTTTTTCCATAAAATCCATGTCACGTGAAGTTGGTATGAAATTATTAAATGAATTCAACACATGATATGATGGTGATAATGTTAATAATTTACTTTTGAGTTTTTGTCGTAATTCAATACGTTTTTCCATTAATTCATCATCAATCATTTTTTTGTTTTGTCAATATGGTCACCGAGAAATCAACACACTAGTGTCAATGGCGCCAATAAATTATCATCAAGAGACTTTGAAACAAAGAAAAAGAAAAGAAAAAAAGTTCATGCTGAGATTCCGACTGTGTACGAATGATTACTAGTGTTAAAATCATACTTTTGCTTGAAAATCGATGACATTCGCACGACCAAAAGCCGTAATGAAAAACAAAACAATATCGACAACGATTTTTATTTTATTTTTTTAAATTTAGGATGCTAATGGCGAATTTATGCATCAACGATATACAGAATTGAGTGATGTTATTCGCTCTAAGAACAAAGTTGAAGATCGTCTCCTGAGTGTTCGTTTAAAATGTTATGAACGTGAAAAGAAAATACGATTAAATATAATACGTCAAGAGAAATATCAATTAGAACGTGCACGTACAACATTATGCAAAGAAGTTAATGAGATTCAAATTAAGAAAGAAACATCTTCATTACCATCATGGTTGCCTCATCGGCCCAAATTAGAAAATCAAATATGTCAATTGACATCACCACCAGAAGTGCGCGATACCGATTGGCTATTGAATTCTAGTTTTATTCAATCGTCACTCGTTTTATCAAATACAGGTCACAGTATTCGTCCTCATACAAGTGGATAAAACTGATCTATTAGACAATAGACTTTTTCTAATAATACACTAAATGATTTATTTAAAAATGAAATAAAAAATTAAGTTTTTCTTTTCTGTCAATGATTCTCACTTAAATTCAATGCTAGTCTTTCTAAATAATTTAATTTTGATTCAAATCTAATTGCTACATGTTCAACTGCTTCGATTCGTGCACTTAAACTTATTTGACGTTTTTCTTCAACGACTAGATGTGGTGCTGGTTTTTTCGTACCCAATGTTAAATCTAACCGACGTTGTATATCATTTAGGATAGCTGATAAGCGATTCGTCATTTGAGTATTCTCATGAACAACTTCATTCAAATTAACTGGATGCTTAGCTCGATGAAACTTTCTACATGCACACGAATACTTTAGTATACGAATTATTTTTATTGCTGTTACATAACGTTTTGGTAAATCATCTATGCTCTTTACAGATTTCTTTCGGATATCATCTTGTTGTGTTTTTCTTGTTGAGCCTATATGGTTACGTCGAAATAGACTCATATCAAATGAACCACTGATTGGAAGTTTAGTAATGGGCGATGCTGAATCCATATGTTGAGCGAAGACTGGTAGTATATGTCTATCAACGCGTCGTTGCATTAATCTATAAAATTTCCATGTAGCAACAAAACGATTGCCTTGATATGCACATCGAAGTCGCCACCAATTACGAATCACATTTGCTGCAGCAGGTATAAGACGACTAACGGCTTCATCACGCTTTTGTTCTTGAACTTTGATAGCAAGACCCTTGAAATATGTTTTAAACAAAAAAAGCTGTCAGCGCAATCCCTGTGGGATTAAAATATGAAACACGATGGAACTCGTTTACTGGATCCTGTCTATCACAGTCTGTGAGTCTCTGTAGCTTTTCTGTCACTGTCTGTCATCATATATGCAGCCTTTCTATCACGGTCTGTATTTTGATCTATGGAGTCGATAGAGACCATCACAGACTGGGGCGTGACGGCACCGTGTGTCATCACGTGTTTTGTTTCTGATTTTGCGCGAGTTTCTCGCTATGTTCTCTCTCTCTCTCTCTCGTTTTTATCGTTATTTCTTTGTCGCGTTTCAAATTGAATCAATCATATTTGGCGCGTCTCGTCAATTGATACATTTTGTTCTCTCCATGAGAATGTGAAAATTATTACAAGAGCTTAGAAGATATATAATACATTATTTGATTCTATCTAAAATGTCAACTATTAAAAGAATCATTATTCATTTTTAATCTAAATAATTGTATGATATAAACATTGCCGGAATTAACTAAACATTGCACGGGTCCAAAGTTCTACCCTATACACTTCAACACTCCTTTCAGATCGTGTTTCACAAAAGGTGATAGGATGATGAAGTTTAAAAAAAACAATTAGTTACTTACACTCCCGATAATGCCAGCAGGTAAACACCAAAATGCAACACCAAGATAACAAACAGTTGTTGTTACCATTTTAGCAATAAAGGTTTTTGGATAAAGATCACCGAAGCCAATGGTTGTCATCTAAATTGAATATATACAAAAGAACAGATACGAAATATTTTCCTTATGAAAGTATTACTGTAATAATTGAAAACCACATTGAATCAGCCATGGATTTATATGGTCCATCATATAAACTTTGATCTTCTGGTGTCTCAGCAATATAAACGAGATAAGAACCTGTTATAAGAAACATAAAACCAATAACGATTGTAATGGTAAGTTCTTCATGATGTGTCGAAATAATTTCTTGTAGAATTTTCCATGATGATAATTGTCGATCAACACGTATAAATCGAATCATCTGTAATAGTGGTAAAAATCTGAGTACGGTTTCAGGAAATCTTCCAGTTGTGATACCTGTCGCTATGCATAATATGAAGCCCATCAGTGTTACTATATCGAGTACAATGACCGATCGAGTTACAAACATTAAACGACCAACCCATGTTCGATATTTTGCTACACAACCAGCTGACCATATACGCAATAAAAACTCATAAGTAAAAAATATAGATAAACCTAATTCAACATAATATAAGGGTCCATTTAATGCTGATTGACATTCATCGATTGTTGATATTGCACCGAGTATCAAGGAAATTAATGTTAATCCAAAAACACTTAAATGATAAATAAGTGTACGTTTACCTTGTTGCCTTTCAAGAACATGATAAATATCAGCTTTATGAGTATAGATTACCGAATAATAGCGTGATAATCGATGATGATCCTCTTCATCGTTTGAATTCAATGTTGTTTCTGAATAAATTGAAGTAGCTGATGGACGAGTGTTACCTGAGAGGGTACTTTTACGTTGAGTACTCATGCTAAGACGAATGATGGTCTTTCTTTCTTCCTATTTTTTTTGTACAAGCATAAAATGGTTGATCTTCGTATTTTTTGACCTTTATTTGAGACTGACTCAAAATCATAGACGCATTTGTTCTTTATAAAGAGAAGAAAAGGCAAGAGAGAATAGTCCTGCTATCTCCAGATGAATGTATAAATTAAGATTTTTATTTTGTTTGCGTTTCCTTTGTATTTCATAGACACATCGAGAGTTGCATAGGTCACCTTTTCACTAGGACTTTCATGCTTAATCTGTTAAAATATGCGTCATTTTATTATGAGAAAAAAAAAGAAAACAATCAAAATATTGACAAAACGAAGTGTCAAAAGAAGCGATGCAAATAAATTATCTTAATAGTATCATTTATTTTATCTTTTTTTCTGCTTAAAGCATGCCAAGGTAAATCCATGGCTAGGAATCAACAAAAACTAAAATCATCAATAGTATGTGATATTATGAAATCAACTAATGTGATGAAAGCTTGAAGTTTCTCGTATTCGTCTCTTCATCATATTCACAATATGAAATCAAAATAAATTAGATCGCATCCACCTCTGTTCGCCAATGAGCGACCTCTGTTCGAAAGTAATTGTTACATAATAAATACGCTAGAGACTGTTGTCTAGTAATAAACCACGGTGTCTACCTTATTATGGTTGAAATCAATTCGAAAAAGAGAAAAAAAAGAAAACGAATACCTCTAAATGCTTAGATTAATAATTCTATTATCTGTTTAGAAAATTAACAAAATACATTTGAAAAATGTCCGAGGGTAAGCGAGAGATTTCTTCTTTCTTGATTCGATGCATATGAATAAGTATATTTGAATATTAAGGAGTCGATACACATATTTTACGTTACTATGAAATTCAAAAACGTCTTGGAAAAGGAGCCTATGGAATTGTATGGAAAGCAATAGATAAACGAACCAAAGAAATAGTTGCATTAAAGAAAATTTTTGATGCATTTCGAAATCAAACTGATGCACAAGTAGGAAAATTTGAATATAACATGACGAAACAACTTCAGTTATTTGTTTTTCTTCGCTTTAGAGAACATATCGTGAAATTGTTTTTTTACGTGAATTTGGTGAGCATCCAAATGTAATTCGTTTGCAAAATGTTTTACGAGCGGATAATGATCGTGATATTTATCTTGTTTTTGAATTTATGGGTAAAGAAAAATAATTAATCAGAGTTTTTTCATTTCGATTAACTTTCAGAGGCTGATCTTCATAATGTGATACGCAAAGGAAATATTCTTAAAGATACGCATAAACGTTATGTTATGTATCAATTGTTAAAAGCAATGAAATATCTTCATTCAGCAAATGTGATTCATCGTGATATGAAAGTAAATATTATTGCAAAAGAAAAAATGCGTAAAATCTCCTACTGCCGTTTTTTAGCCATCAAATGTTTTACTCAATCAACAATGTCGTGCAAAAATATGTGATTTTGGTCTTGCAAGATCATTAAATCATGTCTATGAAGATCCACAACATCCAGCTTTAACAGAATACGTTGGTATGTGTTGATTTCAATTAAAATCTAAGTGAAATGATAATTAATTTCTGTTCGTTTACAGCAACAAGATGGTATCGTGCTCCAGAAATTTTACTTGCCTCATCAAAGTAAATATGTCTGTAAATATTCGATTTCAATCATCTTTGAACATGTTTAGATATACCAAAGGTGTTGATATGTGGTCTATTGGTAAGTTATTAACAGCAATTAGACAGTCCCGAAAGAGACCAATAAACTGAATGCTTCTTTTTGAACATTGAGAAACAAAAAAAAAAGAAAAGATTCGTTATTATTGAAACTTACAGATTGAAAATGTTTTACATTGAATAGAAACTTCTCTAAAACGAGTATAGATCATTATTGCTAAAACATTAACTAGTGGAAAAACCAGAGGAAGTTGAGATCTGCAACATAGTCAGCATGCCGTCGGATGTATCATGCAAGCGAAACACTAGTTAGCGACTATTCTAATTATTTCTTGCTTTATAAATAAAAATCCACCGAGCACGTTTTCTTAGGTTGTATTCTTGGAGAAATGTTACTTGGAAAACCACTTTTTCAAGGAACATCAACATTCAATCAATTAGAACGTATTCTTCAACATATTCCAACGCCAAGTCAATCGGATATTGCTAGTATTGCATCACATTATGGACCGAGTGTATTAGAACGAGCATCATCTGGGTATATTTATTCATTTGAAGAACTTTTGCCTGTTTTTCTAATTTATTATTTTATAGACAGAAAAAATCATTTGATACATTTATTCCTAATGCTGGCGACGAAGCTCTTGATTTACTTCGTCGTCTTCTTCATTTTAATCCCGATAAAAGAATAACAGCAGACGATGGACTTCGTCATTCATTTGTTGTTTCGTACGTGTTTTTGTTCACATAAATTTCATTCAAATTTTGTTTATTTTATTTCATCAAAACTAGGTTTCATAATCCAAGTGAAGAAATGACTAAAGGCTATGATGTTGTACCACAATTGAGTGATGATATACAATTAACTGTTGATGAATATAGAAAAAAACTATACGAAGTAAATATTTCTTGTTGATGGTTTCTCTAGATGATAGAAAACATTATCGTTTTGCATTGTTATTTGAATATAGTTAATTCAATTACGTAAAGTTTCAGCCAAAATGAATCCCAATGTACCTCCGTCAAATACTGATGCACCAGCTCAACGATCACGTGATAGTTCTGTTGATCAACAGCAACGCTATGGAGCAAGTGCCTATATGGATCAATCCGAATATGATGCGTATAGACAACCAACAACAAATTCTTCATCTCAAATGACCAAAAATGATGGAGCCAATCGAGGAGTTTATTCTAATTATGCAACAGATCATAATAAAAATCGATATGTTAACGATGCAAAAGATGAGGATTACTCAACAACAGTAACAAATGATTATTCAACTGGACAACCATCATACAATAAAAATATTTCAACAAATTCCTATTCTGGTTCGTATGAAATTCTAGACTTTAATATGACAATCTTGGTACAAAAGTATTTACCTGATGTTTTGTAAACACTAACATGATAAGCTGATTAGAATTGGAAGCAGTTATTTATACATAGAAAAATTTTAAATGATAACAGTTGACCATTACATATTAATTTCTCGTCATATTTTCTACTAGTCGCTATTAGATGATTTCGAAAATGAGGGTTTCCTCTACTATTGTATCTTTCTTTTAATTCAACTGTTTTGCTAATATTTTGAAATTGAAAAAAGTATTTTCTTACAGATATTTTATATTTTAGGACTTCTTGGTCGATCTAATAGTTATAATGGTTTACATTCAACACTAGGTCAACCACGAATAATCAGTGCCAAACAACGAAATATATCCAGTTCATCTTTACTGTATCCAGTAAATATTGACTCAACTTTTGTTTTACTTAGCAAAATTACTTACAAAAATCATTTTTATTTTAGAAACCCAATAATGGAAATTTGATGCGTGAAAAAACAAATGCCAAAAGTGGCTTTCGTTCAGGTTCAGCTCCAACACCAACACCACCACCGCCATCATCATCTAAACAAACCAATGGTGGAATTAGTAATAATAATAATTATTATATTCGTCGTCCAACTGTTATATTTAATGATGAACGTGGTGGTCCGAGTGATAAAAGTAGTGGAGCACAAGCAAGAGTTAATAATAAATTTGTAAATGTAATTATTAATTTCATCATAGAAGCGTTGATCTATTTTCGCTTGAACTTAGGTATCAACCCTTCGACCTACTTCAGCAGCTGATTCTCGAGCTAAACAACGATTTCAATCAACATCGGCATTGACGCATAATCAACAACAACCATCTGCTGGACCATCGTCATCATCAGTTGGCAGTTATATTGGACAATATCAACAGCAACGCCGACAAACATATGGAAATTATTCGAATACAACAACGTCTGCTGTTGCACGCGATAATCTTGGCGGTTATAGCCAAAATATGGGTACACTGACTCAAAGTGGACTTCGTGTTCTTGATGGACTTCTTCACAATGCAACGTAACATTGGGTTACTTATCTTTGTCTTTCTGTGGTTTTCTTCTTTATTGTTTATTATATATATTTAATAATGGGCATATCTTTATTTCATGCACGAGGAAAAAAATGAAAGAATGAAATAATTCGTTGTGCATGATTAGTTGCGTTGTTTTTCTTTTTCTATCTCAAATGTTACACGCTGTTAGTACTCGGTCAGACAAAAACGATAGAAATGCGTTTTCTCACATAAATATATGCGCTTTTTACGTTTTAAAACAAATAAGATATATCTTTGCTTTTTGCAAAAATACTAAGTTCTTAAACTACGTACTCTGTAAACTCATACTGATATATCGTTATTTTTTCGGCGTAAGAACACATTGTTTTATGCGTTAATAGGAGTTCTTGTCTGGCTAGGTAGTGTGACTATATCCTTCCATTTGACAGTTTGTTTTTCGCGCATTTTAATTACACATATATCAGTGATCTCTTGTGTACATTATTTTTGTCTTTTGAAAAAAGTAAACATACGAAGATGTTATGCATTTTATGTGGAATGTTGAATATGATGATTTGTTAACTTTATCAATAACAAAAATATATTTATGCTGATTATTTCAAGTTAAATCGTTTTGTTTTTGGTAAAAACAGTGAACATTAACAACTAATTTTTTTATTCACTTCGTTACAGGAAGATCTTCATTTCCTGTAGTCATTCTTCTGGGCTGAATTTTAATATGACAAGCTTAAATAGACTTAGGATAAGGTGTGACAAAATATCAAATCCTTTTTTAATTATTATCAGTGTAATTTAATGAAGATTACTCCTAAAGATTTTTCAGCATTAACATAGTTTATCATTTCACTGCATGTAGTTCTATGTATTTTCAATGTTTCTTGTTTTGGTTCGTTTTTCTCATTATAGTTTTCTTCTTGATTCATATCATAATAAGCCAGATATTTGCATTAACCTTCCACTTTTGTAATACTCTTTCTTAGTTCTTTTGCAAGACAAAGTCACTTGGTTATCAACCTTTTTTAAAGCTTTCCCCAATCTATGAAAACTGAAGTAGCAATACTCGTTGTGGTTAATAGATGACTATTAGGTTTTTAATATATACAATCAATTCCTCATCTTGAATGATTAATTACGGTTGACTATCGATTTCGGAATTAAACTAATCTAGTTCTAGAAATGATTTTGTCAGTGTGCGATTACTCTCTTATTAATATCCACAATGTGTTTACTTCTCATTACTCACATATTTTTAGATTTAGTTTTCCTCTGAGGTCGTCTCATTCACTTTCATGTTTCCTGGCGCATTGCAATTTTCCCCACTAAATACAAAATAATACTGGCACAAAGAGGAACAGTATTAAAGACCGATGTCAGAATATTAATGAACCAATCAACACAAAACTAGCGTTATCATATTCTCACATCGACTCATTTTGACATTCAAGCAACCACATGCAGCCTTGCGTTTTTTTTTTGTTCTTCCAAAGGCACCTTTGAGATGAAGGCAAGCGAGGACGAGAAAAAAATCATTTTTAATAGCATGTGTTTTTTTCTTGATTTGAATTAATTTTTATGATTCAGAACGCAGTTACTACATTTTTGCAGATTTTGTGATTGTGTTTTTGCATTGTATGAGAACATTATCGAAAATTTTTCTAGGATTTTGCAATAAACAGGAAAAACGCTTTGCTAAATTTATGTAAGAACATACTGGAAGAAAAACACAGCTACCTTCCTTTTTATTTCATCATCGAGATCATCATGGCGGATTCTTTCCACTCAGTCTGCTTAACAAGTGTCGTTACATTTTATTTTTGTACGTCGATGTGAAAATTTTTCTTTTCTTCACAAGTTGAGTAGTCTCTAGTCATTTTATGCATATGAATTTAATAGAACGTTGCAAATCATTGCCAATATAGATGCTGAAATTTAAAATTCCCATTTTGATTTTTCCTTGGAATTTATCGATTTTGCTGGGAGCAAGAATTACGAAATTATTTCATAAATCTCTTTTTCGATATTATATAAATACCTTTTATTTTTTTTAATCACTATTTAGTATCATCTATCACTCCGTATTCATTCAATCACCGTAACCGTTTACCGGCGGATAGTTTTTAGCCATAGTGATGGCCACTAATCAAATCACAACAAATGCAAAGTAAGTGAATCAGTACTCATAATTACAGTCTGTTTCTTCTTACTATAAGAGGAGTTCTAAATATTGCTATGGAAAAAATCGATAGAGCATAGACGGATAGGATAAAAACATAAGTTCAAATTTATATTTGATCTATGACCATTTATTACAGATGTTTGATAGTGTAAATAAATATCAATTCTCTATCATGATAATTCTTTTTTAATTCAATATGGGATGAAAATTAAAATTTATTTTAATTAATTAAATAGTGCCAACACTGATGATTTATTTCCTTTTCCAATACATCGGAATCCCATCGCAGATGACTACGACGTATCAAGAGAAGTTTTAGGTGATGGTAAAAATGGTAAAGTATTCAAATGTACACATCGCCAAACAGGAAAGAAATGTGCTATTAAAGTATCTTTTTGATTTGTTATCATAAATTTATTTATAGATTTATATTTAAAATATTTGTAGATTTTGAAAAATGCACGCACAACTCGCCAAGAAGTTATCTTACATAGAAGAGCATGCGAAAATTGTCAATACATTGTGCAACTATTGGATGTCTATGTACGAACAAATCTGTTCAGCTATTTGTTTTTGCTTTTCTTACTTTCATGACGATATTATTGACTATATATATATATATCTTTCTGTTTATAATAGGAAAATCATCGAGGGAGCGTGCTATACTTTTATATTGTAATGGAATGGTGCAGTTGATTTTTCTTATATCTACACATCTATCTGTAGTTGTGGATAAATTTTATATTCTAGTATGGAAGGTGGTGAATTATTTAATCGCATTCAGCAGAGAAGTGAACGTCCGTATACTGAACGCGATGCTGCAAGATATATCAGGATGATAGTTGAAGGCGTTTATCATTTACACAGCATGGATATAGTAAGATTTTCCTGTGTGCTCTATTCTTTATATACTTTTTTCTTTTTCCTCATACTGCTAATAGGCCCATCGTACGTAGTTATACCAGGAAAAAAATGATTGACTAAGAATAAAGTTTATGATCATAGGCGATTTAAAACCCGAAAATCTTCTATTGACAGATGAAACAAACGATGCGATTCTGAAACTTGGCGATTTTGGCTTTGCTAAAGAAGGTAAAATAGTAATCATTGAAGGAAAGAAATAAACTATCTTCACTTTGATATTCTTTTTTTTAAGGAAACAATGAATTGATGCCATTATTAACTCCATTGTATAGATATGAGTTAATAATATCGAATATTTTAAATAGATTTTTCTCATTTAGATACACAGCATATTATGTTGCGCCAGAGATTTTGTCTAATTCACGATATGACAAAGTAAGATGTGACTAGTGTTTTCTTTCGATAATATAAAAAATCTAAGTAAAAAAACAAACGGATCGATTGTTTTTATTTGAGAACTTCGAAATATTTTTCTGTCTTCGTTATAATTCTTATAAAATAGGCTTGCGATATTTGGTCGATGGGTGTAATTATGTATATTCTTCTATGTGGTTATCCACCTTTCTATTCGCAAAATAGTCAATTAGCACTAAGTCCTGGCATGAAAAATCGAATCAAAGCTGGTCATTATGAGTTTCCAGATAGTCCATGGAGCAACATTTCGCAAGAAGCTAAATTGACTATCCAGCGAATGCTTACAGTTGATCCAGCACAACGTATTACAATTGGTGAAATTCGTGCATGCCAATGGCTAAATGAGCTTACATCTGAACGATCAATCGATATAAGTTCTATACAAGATCCTGAAATTCGAGAGCAACTACAAGTGAGTTTATAATCGAATATTCATGTTAAAATTTATTTTTCTATTTTTAAAGGTTGCAGGTGACTAATTGCGGAAATAAGCATACAATGTAAAAACAGCTCATTATGTATTTTTCATTTTAGTTGCATCTGCTACTGATCTTCAACGTCGAACTGATGTTGATTTAGGCATTCAAATACAGGGACCCGAATCATCAAATGTTGCTATACGAGCAGCTGAAAGAAGACAACAAGAGAATCTGAATAACCACACTCACTGCTAAACGAGAAATTAATATGATTATGATCATGAAGAACAGTGAGAAGCTAATATGGAAACAACAAAAAAAAAACATTTTAATCAGACAGATTCGATTGTAATTATAATCAACTTTACTAAAATAATTGCTTTTTTCTAAAATTTTTCAATAAGAGTTATTTACTTTCACCATGTAAATATTCTCAATAAAGAATAGTAAATCATCGAATTCTATTTTCACATTTCTTTAACATGGTTGGGCGCATTCAATACACATGAATTCAAATGCAACTTAAGATTTGTAGATGCTTACACTCAGCGTTATTTTTACAGATATATTGCGAAATGCATGAAAAATATTGACCGACAGTAAACATATTAGAAAACTAAAAAAGTGAAGATATCAAAAATTACTGTAACGATCTCCGCTACTTGAAAGTGCATCTTTACCTTGGATATTGTCTCTTTCGATCAAAATTAAGTTTTATCTTTAGTGATGATTACATGATCGAACACTTAAAACAGCGACACCTATGTCGAAACAATCTAAAAACAAAAGAAAACTTTATTGCCTTACGCAATCCTGCTGAAAAGTAGACGTAGCAATAGATTAAATTTTCTCGTTTATAGATTTGTTAATACGAACGCATCTTGATAGAATGCTACAGGCATCATCTGGAATGAATGTATCCAGAGTGTAACAACTTCGCATTGCACACGTTTATATACGAGAGAGAAGGAAGGAAAATTATCGGAACCATCCTCAATTGGACGGACAATTCCATGAGAGAGGGAAAATATATGATATTCTTTCTAAATTCTTATTTCGACATAGATCAACTTTTTATGAAACAAATAATATAAACCCAGCTGAATTATTTTTAAAACTTCAGCTTCGAACTGTATTGAACTTAATACGCCCTAATACAGCGGATGCGTCAAGTGTTACAAAACAACGTTATCAAGAGAATTTTTGATCGTCATTCTAAGTATAACGTCATTTTAATATAGATAGCAAAGTGCAAGTTCATGATTTAAGAAGAAATCCAAGTAAAGTAATTAGAATGGACATCTGGTATACTTGCTATAATCGTATAGGATCTTATCATCAGTCTGTTAAAGTTGGAAACTAAGTGTGGTGTTGTCATGAGAATCAAATTATGCATCGGCATTGGTCTGTTGACGACTATCTACCAGTGATGATTGCAACAATTGAAACAACTGATTTTAATAAATATGTATCAATATCTTCTCCATTGGATCGAAGATTATTCGATGTTCATCACACATTAAAAACCAATGCACCGTTTAATCAAACTAATTTAAAGCGGAAGAGTGTGATACAGTAATATATATTATGCTATATCTTTTTTTCTGTTGTTTAAATTTCCTTGTCGACGAATCTTCATATCCATATTCTCTTCTACAACAAGCTCAATCACTATCGTATTCTTTTCCATTCATCTTGTTTCTAAAGTCAATAAAATAAGGTACTAGTCATGATCTCTACATTTTCTATCACACACTTCCTAATAGAAAATTATCAGTCAAATTGAGAAGATCCTTTGAACAAGGTTATGAAGAAATAGTCGCGACTTATGTGCGATACCAAGTACGAATTACACTAACATCTTTTTCTGTTATTTGAATTTAATTCTCTTTGTATGTTGAAGCTGTTTTTATTTCATTTTTTTAATTTTGTCTCGGATTTTCTTATGGCATAAAATTCACCCCTGATAAATTTAAATTATTTATTGAGCAGTTCAACAAGAAAATAAATTACAATAAACTTGATTTGTGCTGTTAATTTGTACCCTACTGTATCAGATAAAATCAGCGAAGGCGGGAGGAAGACAGTACGACAACAACACAGTCAAACAAGTGAGAAAAATATGCATTTTTTTATCGTTTATCTGAATGGGTACCGAATTGATGTAGGAGTCATAAATTAATAGAACCATTAATATGCACTCTATTGAATATTGACCTCTTTTCAATAGAGAAAAACAGCATTCTTTTATGCTCCTCAGCGATGAAATGTTTTTTTGCTTTTCGTTTCGGTCTTTGTGTTTACCTGTTTACAACAGTTCTAATTTTTTGCTTTTTCTTTCATAATAGCTGTCTGAAAAATCGAGAGAGCGTGTTTACCTTACAATATGTATACGATTGTATATTTTGATTAGCACCTCTTACTTAAATCGAAATGGGTGATTGATGAATACACAATATGAGCGCGTCTTGCTTGCAACTTCATTTACACAATGTTCTTTTAATAGAAGAAATCCTATGCACGTCATTTTTTTAACAAACGCGTTGCTGTTTCATGCAGAGTCAAGTATGCACTACAGGTGCGCTTAACTGCATTGCACTATTCGTACTAAAAAATTCAGTCAGCGACTACAACTATTTACTACAACGAACAGAAGCATAACTGCGCTACATTACCAGTATCATACGATTCACTGTGTCTATTACCAAGCAATCGTAAGTGGTTACTCATTACTTGCAATTAGTCACGCTCAACTCCCAATAGGTAGCTAAAGAAGGAAGTGACGTACTTCATGTCGAAAAGTACAAAAGTAATTAAGTTGTAGCTGTGCAAAATAGTCTGAAGTATCTATACGTACCCCTGAAGTACTTGAAAATGATGTAAAAATAGTTTCAATTCCTACACATTGCATAGGATGATCCAACAGTATTTTGAGCGTCTTATTACGTTAGGGAAGTGAGCACAAGATTCGAGTTTTTCCAGCTTCGATTCGCCTATATGATTGTGTTGATTTTTATTTTTGTTGTGTTGGATGCAGAATTTTGCGCTGAATCGAATGGTGTAATTTTTGGAGGGGGTTACCGATCAAAACCTGGGACTTTAGCCAAAAATACTACTTTTTTCTGAAAATCTTGTGAAAGTAATTTTTGCCCGGATTCGCTGTTTTAGCTGTGTTGGATCNGATCCAACACAGCTAAAACAGCGAATCCGGGCAAAAATTACTTTCACAAGATTTTCAGAAAAAAGTAGTATTTTTGGCTAAAGTCCCAGGTTTTGATCGGTAACCCCCTCCAAAAATTACACCATTCGATTCAGCGCAAAATTCTGCATCCAACACAACAAAAATAAAAATCAACACAATCATATAGGCGAATCGGAGCTGGAAAAACTCGAATCTTGTGCTAACTTCCCTAACGTGTCTTATTTCCCTATAGAATGCTTGAAGAAGTTTTCTTATCTTATATAGTGATACAGAAACCTATATTGAGGGATTCGAAGCACGTTTTGGAAAAGGTGTTTTTTTCCATTTTTTTCTTTTAAAAGGCTATCTGAGTTCTAGAGAACATGTATTTTGACAACTATAATGAACCTTCTTACGAAAAATTTCGAGTTCCAGATCATTTTCTCGAAGCATATACAATCATAGCCCCAGATGAGTGGAAATTATGAAATTGTACCAGCATTTTTCTTTGGTTTTGCTATTTTTTAGCCCGTCTTGAATATATCCTGTATCAATATTTACTTTCTCGAAGTTAGAACACACCGATGCATACCAAACTCTAGAATATTGCACTTGCTTATAGAAATCAACCTTGGATATTTTGGTGTTGTAATGCGATTTCACATTATATAACAAGCAGTTCGAACTTAGAGTTTGAGTCAACAAGAGTGCAAGAGGACAATTTGCGTTGATGCTTTAGGCAGGAAAATTTGTTCTCGTTTGGTTAAAATGGAGTTTTGCGTGGTACCGATATTTCACATTCGAACTTATGAAATGGCCAGCATAGTTCTTATCCAATCATAAGAAACATAAATCTACTAGTTCATAGTCTTTGCACCGTATTGGTAAGAGAAGATAATTAGAAAATAGCATTGGGTTTAGTGACGTCGTTTAAGATATACTGTATGAATATTGCATGCATATCGTGTTAAGAAAAGTTTCTTTTATCTTGAAAATCTGTGGATGAATGAAGAGAAGAACTGATTATCTAAAAGGAATCTTGATTGCAACAAAAATATATTCATATGTGTAGAGTATCATGTTTTTCGATAATTAATCACTCCCTTGTTGAACAGTTGGAACTCGTATATTGCACGAAAATACCGTTAACTAGTCTTACATAGAAGTGATTAGTATTGGAAACAACGAGAAAGCGTGCGATATCCGATGACTTGATTTTTCGGCTATTTAATTAAGAATGGTGTCTTTCGCTTCTTTGACTTCTCTCGTTTCAATAAAGCAGATGTAGATAGCAAGTATTCTTTTTAGCAACTGCTCGAGAACTCATAAAAATCTTTTGAAGAAGATAGAAGAGTGCTCTTTATGAGCGTGACATGTCTCGTACTTGACTGCAGCATGGTAATAACATAGTTGTCAGCTACTTTGCCGTGGCCTGTGGCTGTAAAATATCCAGAAGGCATCAAAACCGAAATCAGCTTTGTGATGAATTAAATTGAAAATGGACCGGCTGTTCTTGATGAATTAGACAAATACTCTTTGAGCACAATAAGCAAATGATTCATAAGCTTTGATGTTGACCAAAGAAGAGTTGTTGAACTGCATGTTGTCCAATAAGTGTGTAGTTCATCGAAAAGTCGATTTGAGCCACAAACATGGTTTTGTTCACTGATTGGGAGCGAAGTTCCTTGATATAATCACGCTGTTATCGATTACAGTATATGCGAAGGAGAAATGCACATCGATTGTTTTTCAATTTCAATCAGAACAGTGTTGGCTGACCCACACATTTGCTGACGATCAAAATTTTTGTTCACCTTCTTCTAGAAAGTTCATGAACGGCCGTGATCTAAATCAATAGCATTACACTGATGAGAATGCCCATGAAGTTTTCCGCAGGGTAGTAGTCGCATTTTTTAGTGAAACACTCTTCTGTGTCGATAATACAAACTGTTCGGCTGATAAGATCCTTCATATTGAGTTTATCGCTCGTTTATTCAGAAGCTTACTTGATATACTTCTGACAAAATCTGTTCCAACCCTAGGATCAACTTTTTATTTTATATTTAGGTCAATATATAGGACAGATAAATTTTCACCAAGAGACCCATGTTTTCGTAAATTATAGACATACATGTTTTATGTGGTGATGTGGTCTTAACTTTTCGAAGTCAATATTAATTTGAATGAAACCTACCAACAGAGAACCTTCTCAGAAAAAGACTTTTCAAAAAAAGACACAACTCGAATCCAAATTATTCCCCAACAAGTACGAATCCTTTTTAGTCTTTCCGTCGGCCCCATTGTTTTGTAGCAATCGTCATCAGACGGACTTGTTTATCACCATAGATTTTGCGAAATAATATCTTCAAACCATTCAAACGAAGTTTGAATGTGAATGTGTGTTGACAGAACACCCACACCCTCAAGATAGTTTGAAGAAAAATATACTGGCACAATATTTGTTGTAGTAAATAACAATTAATGCTCACTGCTGTGACTAGCTTGAGCCTCGACTAAGTGTTCAACTCTTTCTATATAATGCACTAGTTTAAAATCTCAATTGATACTATTATAGAATATATACATCACAGTGAGTGTAAGGGAATCGTGGTTGGGGGTTTGAGTGCCAGTGTGAATATCGCTGTACATGTACCTGTGGGCGTGGTGACAGTATCGGTTTCTCTACGGATATCCGAAAGGATGTTCGTGTTCGTGCTGTGTGGTACTTTTCATTATCTATTCAGCCAATCCCACCCTAAAGTTTTAGCTTATCTCTAAATAACTCCAATTTGCTGATAACTATCCACTTTTATCAAGGCAAAAATAATTTATTTTTAGCTTCTAAGCATCAATACTCTTCTAGAAAGCTGAAGATGATCAATGATCATGATGAGACGGGAAAAGTAGCGGCAGAAACATTATACGTTCTACGAGAGAAAACAGAAATCACTCGCACTAATGAAGAGACGAATGACGAACGAAATATGTTGAGCACATACGTCGAGATCAAAAATGGTTCATCAAACATGTTTGATACAACACGTCTCAACTCGAATGCAGAAGAAATGCTTGATCAAAGACAAGTGTCAGTAGAATTACAGGATTTTGAGAACGCATCAGCTGATACTATGAATAAAAGCTGTCGATTCGTAGAAGCTGCCATAGAGAAACTAAACCTGACTAATACGAATACTATCAGCTATATTAGAGAAGACTTTAGTCATATGGTGGGATATGCCGACCAGCCTTTGCTACCACTCTATGAAGCATGTGCTCCGCTCACTGGGATCATTCACGATATATCGTTCTACGTTCAGTTAGCATTGGATGAAACTTCAGAGCAGCCACCCAACGGACTGACAATAGACGAGAGCGCTTCAATTCGTCTCTTCACGATCGAATGGGAATCACCACATCAAAGTCTCCATTCGATGCTCAATTACACGCTCAATACAGCTGTTAGAAAGGAGCTTCTACCCTATTTCCAATATCTGAAATTGTTCATGACTGCTCTGGTCAAACTGCCATGTCTTCCATCGCAGATCGTCTGGCGAGGGATAAACCAAGATCTGAGCGCGCAGTTGCTACCCGGCACCACAATGAAATGGTGGGCGTTTTCATCATGCACAGCAACTATGGCCGCACTCGAGAGCAACATGTGCTTGAATGCAGCGGGTACACGAACTCTCCTGTCCATTGAAGCCATTAACGGCCGAACGATAAGTGCCCATTCACATTCTGCCATAGAGGACGAAATTCTACTTTTCCCCGGAATTCATGTGGCTGTTCAACCGCAAGTGAGTACGGTGTCCAATCTCCATATTATTCATTTAAAACAGATAATACCAGAGGATAAACAACTGGAACTTCCCTTCAAAGGTAGTTTAAACATTTTTTATCGTTGATTTTGAATAAATGTATTTCGATGTTTAGATGCATATCTTTATCCAAAAGTTAAGTAAGTCTAACCTCGTCTTCATATATCCATACTTTTGCCGGGACTTTTAATCAGATTTACAAGAAGTCACTGGTATCAAAAGAAGAAATTTATCAGTCTCATAAGTTTACTTACTGCTATACTCATCGTAGCAGTTACTGTTGGTGCTGTTTTGGGTTCAAGATCTAAACAAACGTCAGGTATGTTTTTTGATACGCTTTCCTTTTGCACTCAAAAGTAAGCCAAAGTTCATGCTGCAATAACCGATCATTACATTTTGCAGGGTGTGGATTTGAGTGTGAAGGTTCTCTCCATCTACGCTCACAGTGTTATGACCATTGAAACCTACCTATCTAGCATGGCTTTTTTACACCAAGTTATACCCGATAGACTGTAGAAAATTGAAAAAGTGATCAGAAAGCCCAGTACAAATTTTTGCATTATTCAAATCATAAGGGCTACATGAGCTATAACGTTACTTTCTTTAACCGTGATATAACACATGATTCACAGTGCATGTTGAGGATTATTATTATAAAAAACGACTCTTGAAATCATTTAGTTCTTGACGTATTAACAAAGTCAAGATACGTACTTGACTTCCAATCACTTGTTTTTGTATTCAGTAGTAGAATAAGGAAAAATATTGAACTAATAAATATTAATAAAAGTAATGATGTTTATCGCTACCAGTAAATGCTTATTATTATTTATCAGAAGTCAACTATACTGAAATAAGAAAATCTATTGCTGCTCTACTGGATGACAAAAGCTATGATGATGGGAGCTACGGCCCATTATTCGTTCGAATGGCTTGGCATTCGAGTGGCACGTATTCTCGTTTGGATTCAACCGGTGGCTCCGACGGTGCATGTATGCGCTTCGAACCCGAGAGTGCTTGGGGAGCCAACAAGGGTAAGCATTTTTGCGTCGGTAAAGAGATTTTTCATCGAACTTCTGATACGCGTTTGGTCTCATTGGTTTTGGTTAAAAGTAGGGATTGTAGTTATTTAATACAGCTATAGAGTAAAAGAATTTTTATGACAACAAAAGACTAAACTGGCCCTTAAGCGTTTTTTCACAATATCGTTTATTAATTCAAATTCCATCGAATGAAACGTATTTCAAATGATATTGATACAAAGCCCATTTTTGGTTTCTCTCCCCAATGGTCCACCAACGGGAAACAAACAAAAAGTATCCAATGGATATACTGTGTATTTTCATCCTGAATGTGTACGTTTGTTATTAGTCGAAAGCATATAAGATAGGGTCCATAATTCGATTGAAAAGATTTCTTGCATAAATTTTTTAGCCAGAAAACAGAGCATTTTTCAATAGTTATGCATTAAACACAAGGGGGTAAGTGTTGGCACCTGGCATCTGGCACCTGCCCAGCAGTTTTCGGTACTAGATGCCAGCACTTATCTCCTTGATTAAACACTGACCAGTCAAAAAAATTAACCCTTTTTTGTTCTAATTACTTATTTTATATGTCAGTATGTAAACATTATTTGGTTATTGATTCAACGAGTATAGAATAAGTAATTTCATGGATTTTTTGTCCGATTTGAATGGACACGAAATAAAAACTTTTCATCAAAACTGACATGTAAGTTCGACAAATAAATCTTCTAGCTTCCAAACGACATGTTTTGTTTGAAAAATGTTCCTCCCCCACAAAATGACAAGAAAACAAATATCGGATCGGATTTCAAACTCGGTCCGGAATTTTTCAAATAGAATCCAAAGCATAGAATGGCTCATCAAACAAAAATATCTGAAGCATTATTCCATTGTGTTGTGGAAGAATTTCAAAAGATTTTTATATGCTAAAATCTATTTCAATGTTTTTGAAATGTGACAAAAATATTCTCGTTAATATGTATTTAGCTCATAAAAAAAAGCTTTAGCTTCAATGCTTACTTCGCGTGGTCAGGATAAGTAGCGCAACAAAGTATAGTCATTTCAAGTTCATCCCTTCTTTTGTTCTATTAGTCAAGATCTTATCATATTGAAAGTTAGGATTCTTTCTGTCCTTTGATTTTCCCGAAAACTAAAAAATGTTCTTAAACGTGTAGAAATCAAAGTCATCTACAATGTTTCGTTCGCTTTCTCATTCCAGGCTTGAACATAGCACGAGAACGCCTGGAAAGTGTTTATCAGGCTTATCCAGGCTTAACCCATGCAGACTTGTACACGCTAGCTGGGGTCGTGGCCATAGAAAAAATGGGGGGCCCGATCATCAAATGGCGATATGGGCGAAGCGACTATACAGATGGGAAGAAATCACCGCCCGATGGTCGATTACCAGATGCTTCTCAAGGGGCCCAACATATCCGGGATATTTTCTATCGAATGGGTTTTAATGATAGTGAAATTGTCGCTTTGATTGGTGCTCATTCTTTGGGTCGGTGTCATATTGATCGAAGTGGTTACGATGGAGATTGGACTACTGCAACGACCACATTTTCAAATGAATTTTTCCGTTTTCTATCAGGAGAACAATGGCAAGAGCGTCATTGGAATGGTTCAAAGCAATTCGAAGATGTGAGGACACAATCTTTCCTGATGTTACCAACTGATATGGCGCTGATTCAAGATCCTGAATTTAAAAAATATGTGGTAAAATATGCGAACGATACAAATCTCTTTAGCAAGGATTTTGCAGCTGCTGTTGGGAAACTATTGGAGCTGGGAGTCGACTTCAAAAAGAACGTCTGAATCAATCATGAGAAAAAGAAAAATAAATGAAAACAGAACGAACTATATTTCTAAGATACAAATCAATCTGTTAATCTCAACTTTTACTTTTTAGAAATTGATTAAATCAGGGTGCACTCATTTCTAGAAATCATTGTGACGATTTCGTCTTTGCTAAAGGGCTCAACAGATGTAATATCTATTCAGCAGATTGATCGAATGAAGTGCATCCTTGATACGAAGAAATGTTGTTTTCCAGAAAAGTTTGTTTCCGAAAGGCTAAAGTATTCGATAATTTCTAATAATTGTTGACTGCAGTTGAATTGTCAAAAATCGCTTCGTTCTCAACGTAGTGTAAATTCAATTGATTTCTCAGAAGACAATCGAAATTTCAGTTGTTTAATAGTAACTACGGGATACACTTTAAATCTCGTTAGAAACGGTAACTCCAAACCGAGTTGTCGAAATACCCATCAAATCGAATGGCCACTTGTGGAAAGATTAAATAATACGACAATAGAGATATTTAAATGATAAATTTTATTCGAAGTATTCTAATAAAGACTTCGATAGAAATTTATAGTCTTAATATTTTGATTGACATGTACTGATAGATCTGTACGAGATAATTGCTTGATATGAAGTCGTATTTGTTAGAACCATATAATAAATTTTATTCATTTCGTCCCGTTGTAGAAATGCAAGATCATTTTTATATTTTACTAGTTCCACATACATCCAAGGCACACAGCGCAAACACTTCTAACACTCTACTGATAGTATGAGTCGTATGGAAGTTATCGTACGAGAACTGACCTGTTCAAAGACGCATAAAATAGTGGAACTTAAGTTATCGTCTGAGTGCCATGATGATGGACACGGTGAAACACTATTTCCTTTGTATTCCCTACGAATTATTACATATCCTGTACAGATCACCAATATATGAATTGTGAAAATGCAACAATTAAAAATAAAGTAAACTTGTCTGTTGATGTTATAAAAAGAAAACATCCCATTAGCAATATGAATGTGAAGATTCTTGATGTAAGCCGAGCGATTTTTGTTATGCGAATTTTAGGAAAAGACTCGCTTTGAAGTCAATGAATCATAGTAGTGCAGCTATCGGCGTCACCGATTTATTAAGCAGCCTAAATAAATCATTTAGCTTTGTAATCTCGTATGACGAATATGGTGAAGTCGATACTTCGGTAGTCTAACTTTGCCAGTTATCAAAAGATAACATGAAATCTGTTCATGTTTATATCTCAAGTCTGGGTCAATGATGACGCAACTGTTTGAGCTTTTGATGAATCCGTGTAAAAATTCTGCTTCAAAGTACTGCCGTCAAAAGGAATACCATATGTTTTAGTGTGTATTTTTCGTCTACTCAGTCTAGCAAATCATTAACGAGTTTCTGATTATGGGGAAGAGGATGGGTGTGATCACACATTTACACCCGAAATACGTGATGAATATAATTTTTTTTCTTCGATCTGTGCTCATCCTACGCACTGCATTAATGTGGTTCATTAAGAATTTCTTTCGGTGTGAAATATTTGAGCAAATCAGAGCTGGGCAAGTGCAAGGATAAGTACGTAAGAATTTTCTTAATATGTTACTAAAAACAAGTTGATTCAAAGCTTTAGAAATGATGAGTCAATCTTAAGACCGTGAAATTGAACAAATTATTAACCAAAATGTTCGTCGTAAGCGTTTCAGGGTTTGATTGTGGATATGTGTATGAGTGGTCGAAGTATTTCCACTGACAATTACATCCTAACTAAGTCATTATTTCAGAAAATCGAATTTATTCTATTCTGTGAGATGCAACACACAGAGATGAATCAATTACCTATTACATACTTCACTACCAGTAAAATAAATTTAGAAGAAAATGATTAAGCCTATTTTTAAACTGTGGTAAAGTATCGTTATTTTTATCCGGATACATATGCTGTATGTATAAAATAAAAACCAAGAACTCAAGTGTTTATTACATCGTAGGGAAACACAAACTAAAATTTTATTTACCATAATTTTCATGTAATGTGTACTTATCTTGAATTTCGAATACTAATCCTTCGCCTATGAGTTGTTAGTGTACCCAAGTAAGCAAAAAATGAAGGGAGACTGCCGACATGACTAGTCAGAAATGTCCGCAGCATCCGTCTAGTCTAGTCTCAAACGTCTTGTATACACGTCTTGTCTAGTCAGCTTAATGAGGAATGTCTTGCACACACGTCTGTACTAGTCTGAAATATCCTTGAGCCCAATCATCTCTAGTCCGAGTTGTCCGTTGGCCCAGTCCAGGCTAGTAAGAAGATTAAAAAAACAGGTTACGCGGTGGGTTTGAACATCCAACCGACATTTTTCGAAATATGACGGACATCCAGACGACAGACTAGGACACTGAGATAGACTGCCGTGAGTATATATGGTCTAAACTTATATATTGACTACCATCCATGCATAGAAAATGAGAAACAAACCGACGTAAACGGTATTGACTAGTCTGAAGCATCTCTTGGAACCTCATGACTAGTCCGTTTTTAAGAAGTGTTTATTTTACTCAATGCTTATCGATTTTTTTCTAGCTAGAAGGACAATTAGAGAGTCTGCTGTAATCAATTGTACATTCGAAAAGATTCAATATATTGCGTGCATCCCTGTCTTGATATGTTTTATTTTATTTTATTTTGCATTAGCATATGCTAAAAGTTTAAGAGTGTATCAAAACATAAAATAGTAGGAGTTAGTACTAACAACAAAGTTCATCTCGCATCTTGGAGTGCTAATTTATATATTTTTTTGAATTGTGATAGGTAGTAATTAAAAAAAAATGAGAAGCACCTAAATCGTTTCATATCAAAATATAATGTTGGTTTATGTTAATATCAATTGTAATAATTCTAAATTAAGCTAAGATAATTTATTTATTAGATGAATGTACGAAGATTGGAGTATGAAATTAAATTAAAATAGTATGAAAAAGTCTAGTTTCTTTCCGGAATAAATAAATTTTACTTTTATACTTAAATTAATGTTTTTAAAGCCCAACTAATTAATCGCACTTGCTTATAAATCAAAATATATTCGTCGAAAAAATTATGAAATCTTCTTAATTTATTTTAATTTAATGTTATCTAAAGTAATTTCGTTTCGGTAAAAGATAATTTTTATTGATACATAAAATTAAAAATTTGGAGTAAAAATTGTATTAAATAGCATCTTAGAATGATCGTGAGTGTGCAGAATATGACTTCTCGATCATATGGCTCAATGGTTCTGGCGATGGGTAAGTGTCACATTGTATACATGTTCGAATCTAATCTTCATCCTTACATTGTTGCCTCAGAGATAGAAAAGGTGCAGATCAATACCCACACTCACATCCTGACCTGATCCACTTCAACATGTCTACCATGATCTATGACATTTATTGGAATTTTGTACGTTTATGTCACGGTTTGCACACTCTAAAAAACTTCAGTATCCTGGAAAACGGAAAACGGCTCGGAAACCCTCTCGAAAACTGTTTCGGTGTTTCCAAGAGACTTTCCGAGCATCTAAAGCGTTTGCAACAGCACTCTATTGGTTTCCGAGACCTCGAAAACCGATAGATTTTCGGGAGTACCAAATTTGATGCACGTAGGGTATCCTAAAATACCTTTTTATCGTTGTCGAAAATCTAATTAGTATTTACGAAAACGCATAGGGTATTCTAGGAAACGGATTCTTTCCCCTAAAAGTTGTTTGACAATCCGAAAAGGTTTCCGACGATACCATCTTGGTTTCCGTAATATCTTACAGGAAATCTAACAGGTTTCCGAGCCTCCGAAAGTCGTATAGTGGGACGATACAATCAGGTTTCAAATTCTACTTAATTACAGAATAGTTTCTAGGGTTTGAAGCTTTGATAAGCAGCTTTGAAAACTGTTTTCGAGTGAAAAACATTTTCTAACAATAAAATTCATGCTTCAAATCCATGCTTAGCTCATGTTTCTGTTCTATATTTTAGCAGCTATTAGAGAGTTAAAAGTACTTAATGCTGTTATGAAATATACTTGATTACGTATGTGCAATCAAAAGGCTTTAGATATTGATTTTAACCTAAGTCTTTTTACTTATACAATATTTTGAGACTAGGAAGAAACCTTAAATTTTATTAATCTACATATACATGGTGAAAATTTAATATTTATATTTTTTTCCCACATCTCTTTTTTCTTGATAAATTTTACAGCACTATCGTTTTCCATTGTTTTTCTCGAAAAGATTAATTTCTTTTCTTTTCTCAATCATTTTTCACAAATAACATTCACTGAGAGAGCTCAATTTTATTACTGTTTCGCTTATACTCCTCCAATAAACATTTTATTTTATCTTCATAAAAGATATTTCCCACATTCCTTTCCTTTTATAACCCATGGGAAAAAATTTCAAAAAAGAACGGATAAGAACGCGTTGTTAAGATAAAAGACTGCGTTGTGAAGACGCTTTTTTCGACCTTTTCAGACACGTTTGTGTAATGAAAAACGCGTTCTGCTAGTTCCATAGGAACTCGTTTTTCGCGGTAAGAACGTGTTCTTGTTTAGATTAAAAAAATCATTTATTTATTGTATTTTCAACTCTGTGATGGTCTCGAAGGTGTTTCTTTGCTATTCGTATAAGTTCTCAGACTTCTGGTTCCTCTATTCGAATATTTGCGTTCGCACTGAACGGGTTCCAATTCGTTTTGTTTTTACTACTGTACACTGAAAACAAAAAAGGTAGGTGACCGCACATATAGTCGCACGACATTTCGTCGCGTTCACTTCGTCGCAATCATTTCGTCGCACGATCACTTCGTCGCAGAACATTTCGTCGCACGACACTTCGTCGCAGAAAAATTCTTTTCGTTCTGTTCGTCCCTATCTATTTGTCTCTTCTCTCTTAATGAATTATTTTTTTGTGTATAACCAATGGAAAACTTATCAGTTAATTTCTTTATATTTTGTGCATACTTAATATTCAACATCATGAGGAATAGATTGGGGAAAAAAATATAAACAAAAATAAAGAGAAAAATNTTATGTTGGCTGCTATATTTTTTAAGAATTGATCTAGTTGATATGAGTCGAGGGAGTTGACCAGTCGAATTTAATGTCGATTTTTAATTAGATAATAGGAAAAAGACCGGGTTTCGGAGCATGAGAGTGTGATATTAGTACTAAGAGAAATGTGTTCAAGGATAAATTGGGATAACAACGAGCTTCATTGATAAATGATTTTTATTTCAATTAATTGATTGATGTTCAAAAAGATCTTAGCTTTACAGTCTCGATTCTGAGATCGAAGAATAAAATTCATCCTTATTGTAAGTTTTTCAGTATAGATGTAACCTTCTTGGAGTATTATTGCTTATTCTTTTATAGGAAACAGTTTTCTTTTTGAGGTATTTTGCTTGAAAGGTAGTGCGCAGTAAATGCTGCAATTTAGAAGTCAAATGTATTTTTTTTTATTTGACTTTGTCCCATAGTTAACTAGTCGGATTTTTTTTAGTTTCGATTAAACTGAAATTCACGAAGTGAGCGACAAATCTGAGTAGTTTTCATTAACTTTAACACTATAACAATCAAACGAGAACAATATTTTTTATTGATTCTTTTACCAAATTAAAAATTTATGTCTTAGCAAAATAAAATATCTACTGTTATTGTACACATCTCTTGCAATTTTTCATTTTTTTTATGTTATTTCCATTGGTTATACACAAAAAAAATAATTCATTAAGAGAGAGGAGACAAATAGATAGAGACGAACAGAACGAAAAGAATTTTTCTGCGACGAAGTGTCGTGCGACAAAATGTTCTGCGACGAAGTGATCGTGCGACGAAATGATTGCGACGAAGTGAACGCGACGAAATGTCGTGCGACGATATGTACTAGTGCCAAAAGGTACCGCACCGAACTTAAAAAGGTTCCGAATTTCGAAACGAATTCTAAACCTTTTTGAAGTATCGTACGAAACTGGTTTAGTATGAAACTTATTCCTATGGACAAACTTAAAATTAGGTTTCGCAGATTAAGTTCCGCAATAGCAATTTAATAATAGAGCTGTCATCAAGCCGGCGTACTAAATCACCGGAAAATATGAAATTCAAATCTGTTTTGCCTTTTGCATTATACTAAAGTAGAATAGGAGTTTGGGTGAGAGCAGCACTATTAACCCAAGTTATCCTTTTCTTGCGTCAGAAATCTTTACGTCAATCATCAAACTCCAAAAACTCATATTATCAAATATATTCCTTACACAGAAAAGATATAAACGGGGTCAATAATGCTGTTCTCAATTAGTTTACCACTCTACTTCCAGATAATATAAACAGATCAACTCATCTTGAATTTTATATTTTCCGATAACCAGACAGGCCGTTATGATGATCGTTCTACTTGACAGAACTCGATACACAAAGTGAAAACGTCAGAGTTGCATGAGTATCATCACAAACTCTCCCTGTTATTTCAAATTCACCCAAACTAAGGCCGACTGTCCCAGAATTACCGTTCGGAACGGGTTCAAAATGCTCTTTCTAGTCGCAAAATATTAGCTTCAGAGATTAAGACTCTAGGGAAGGCACGATGAGGCGTTCAAAATGTAACAGGATGATACCAAACGAACAACCTTACTTCATTGACTTTACATAAGACACAAATAGAAAATATTTCAATGAATTAGCCCGACTTGCCAACTATTAAAAATACTAGACCATAACCAGATTATTGACTTGAATAATCCGCACCGAGCCAAAGTTTAAACATGACATCCATATCGATATCAATACTTCGGTTTAATAATCATGCAATATAACAAAATGATCGTAGTTTTCGCGTTGAAATTATTTGCCGAATTGTTTAGTTTGGCAATCTGAATGAAAGAAACATGTGAAGGCTAGCTATATGTAAATATTTCCAATTAATAATTTACAACAATGAAAAAGCGCGTATACTGTTGAATGTAGAATGACTTGGAATACCACTCAGTTGCATAGTGATTTGTGCGAAGAAAAGAATTTTCGAAGTTAAATTTAGCTTGATGTGAAGGTTTATATATAACACATTACAACAAAGAAAAGAAAATCATTATGTAAAATGCTGAGTTACCTGAAATATTCTTCAGTTCTGCAAGTTGAACGAAACAAAGCGTTTTCAGATGTACCTTTAGATTGAGAAAAGTATTTCTATCTAATAATTTACAATAGAGGAAAGGAGGATATACAGTAATCTCAAATATAGATTTACCTGAAATATTGTTAAGGTGAACGACTTGGACGAGAGAAGCTTTTTCAAAGTTGAATGAAACCTGAAGCGAGTATCTTGATCTAATAATATAAAACAAAGATATAGTTATAGTGTTAAATGTAGAATTACCTGAAGTAATGTTGAATGAAATGACTTGAAAGAAATTTAAGCCTTTCAATATAAAATATAACTTCAAATATAAATTCTAGTAATCTATGGCAGAAGAAGAAACAAATATAATTGTTGCAAGTAAGATTGTCTTATTTGTTCACCTCAAAGATTTGAAGAGCAATGTGAGTATTGAATGTAACTTGAGATAAATGCTTGAATTGGGTAATCTGAAACAGAAAAACAAAAATTATCATTCAAAAGATAGAATTATCTGGCAAATAGTTCCGTTGGACAACGTGTAAAAAACCAATGACATCGGCTCTAAATATACATTCATATAAATATTGAATTTGAAAAGTCTATAATGGATAGCTGAGATTGATAGCTTTAAGGATAAGCGTACATCAGGGAGGATTGTGATGGCGAACTTAAAAGAAAAGTACTTCAATTTTTCAGTTGGAGGAACCTATTAGAGGTATATTACGAAACGTCCAAGAATTTCATACGAAACTTGACTCAACTTTGGCTTTCACAAAAGTATGGTACGAAACCTCTGTCATTTCAGAACCTTATAAAACGATCACACCGAACTTTTTCTAGTACTAAACCCACAAAAGGTTTCGCAGGTCCACACCATAACTCTAAGGGTTTAAAAAGGTACCACCAAACCTTAAAGGTTCCGTACAGCACCTTTATTTTTTTCAGTGTAGAGTGGATTCGACCAGATAAACTTGTAGTTTCGAAGTAGTGAATATCCGAATGAACTATACTTACGTATGTTTGAAGTGCTAAATTTTCTATTTGTATTAAACAAAAGTTATTCTGACTTAACGAGATTTATACTTAAGACTGATCCATTTACGTTTACGCAAAATTTAATGAATTCAAAAATAAATTTAAAGAACTTTAATTTCTTTTAAAATAAAATATTGGAAATTTAACGTTTTAGTATTTTTTGACATTTAATAAAAGTTTTCTAATCTAGCTTACATTAATAAAAATTCAATACAAAGCTGTTCAAATCCAATTAAAATTCATGTAAATAGGCTTAAATATTTCTTATGCGATCTAAAATCATTTACTATGATTTTTATCGAATTTAAGTCTAATTAAATTCGTTTAAATTGAATTTGCATTGTACGATCGATTTGAGTAAATATAAAATTTTTGCTAATTTTAAAAAGTTAAACTCATTATAAATTTAAATCCACAAATGCTAAATTTAATAGAAATTAATTAGAAATCGATGGACAATTCTGATTTTTATTATGAGCAAAAATAAGTGATGTGTTCGATGGCAAATAAAAATGTGATAAATACGTTTGAGGCATACACTAGTATAACTTTTGCAAACTTTCTGTTTAATGTTTAAAATCAATTGAAACCTTCCCGATTACTATTTTTCAAATAAAAGAAAGAATACACGATTTGAGAAGGTACATTAAAAAAGCACAGGATTAGTGAATTCCTTTGATAAAAAAAAACTATTTTAGGAAAAATGAAAATCATTTATTACGAAACTCTAGATAGATGATCACTTTGCTTGAGAAGACACTACCTTTCAGTGCATTGCGACTGAAAGAAATTTTTTCATGTTGACACATATTTCTTAATTGGCATAGCACTTTCGTTACATGTATTTCGATATATTTCAAATAATGAATTCCATTAAGTTAAAATGAGTACTTTTCATTACATAAAAAACGCGTTCTGAAAGTTGCCGAAGAAGTTCTTCAGTATACGTTTTCAAGCGTTTTTGGAGAAACGGGTTTTCTAACCATAACAACGAATTACTCGCGAACAAGTTCAAACGCATTCAAGTTGAACGCATGCGTGCGATAAAAGACGCCTTTACTATTAACGCGTTCAATAAGACAAAAACGCGTTGCTTCCCAACAAGTATGTGTTCGAACGCGTTCAAAATTTTGAGAAATGAGTCTGAACGCGTCAATTTGTTCTCAGAACACGTTGGTAGTCGATAAAATACGCTCAATTATTTCAAAAACGCGTTCTTTCACATTCATTTTAATGAACATTTTTCCATGGGAAATACAAAATCCGAAAAAATTCATCTGACTCAATATTTGTTCACTATTTTTGTT
>OENM01000607.1:14603-41607 GCA_900239745.1 Rotaria magnacalcarata
CTGGACTGTAGTACTTTTATGACTATCGAACGATAGCCCGTAGTCGATAGTAACTTATCTTTGGTGAAAAAATCTCAGTGATATCTCTTATAACTGGTGAGAAAATGAAAATATACTGAGAAGTACTGCAATAAAAATACGTCTTAAGTATCTACTGAGAAAATATCAGTCAAATCGGTGAGTTGGATTGAGCAAGGTTTCGTAGAAAACGGCCGTGGCTTACGTGCAATGCCTCCTAGACAACTTGCCTAGTAGAATATCTGGATAATATAAATCATCGTATGGATCTATCATTTTAAATGTATCCTGAAGTAGTGCTTGCCTTTTTTTGTCTCATTTATCTTTTTACGTCCTATAATTAGCTAGTTTATTTATATAGGCCTTCAAGAATTGATGAAGTCTACTATCATTAATTCATTTTTTCGTTCTTTCCATAGCCATACGAGTTCTTGCTTACTTTCAATAAATCACAGATGTGTTTATTATGTTCAGACAGTAAATGGGCCTTCCCAGGTCGAGCAATCCGACAGTAGGCACTAATCGAAACCCATCCGATCCGACTGGAATCCAATACGATTTTATCGGATCAGTCGACCTGGGTTCAATAGGCTTGTTTACACGGAAACAAAATGTTTTCTAAACTCTGTAAAATATAGCTGTTGCATGAATGAATTTTACAATTTCTGGGTCAACTTCGTGATGCCTTCGATGTTATTAAAATAGTATAGTAATTACTCTCTTCATTGTTTTTCAATAGAGCTTAGCCATCAATAGTAAAGATACGCGAAACAACAAATTGCACGTTATTAGTACCAAATAAAATAATATATATCGATAAAATTGAAAATGTTTCTTGCGTAACAGGGAATCAAGCTATTATTTATATGAGTTTATTTTTGCCAAAATCAGTAACACAAATAGAATTTTCTTTCTACCACTTTTCCAATAGTATCGCTAATGTACAACAATAAAAGTCATTGGAGCCGATCAATTAATGGGTATTTTACTATCGAATATGCGTGATTCGTGTGGAAGAAATATACAATTCTCTTTTTTTCTGATGATTATTTGGTGGGATTGAGCACCAATTGTAAAATGAGTCTCATTCGTTTGTTGTGTACTCAAAAAGTGAGTACACTCTAGAATCGGTCAGTATGTCTGGCCGGCCGTTTACACGATAACTTTCGAAAGGAGAGTCAGATCGTGATGAAAGTTTCTACACAGTTCAGCCTCATCAATGTCTTAGTCGAGTTCGAAGATGAGGAGGATCCGTCAAGAAATGGCTGAGCTATCGAAAAAATGGTCATTTTTGATCAGATCATCCCTCAGAGATGCAACCGGTCAGGTTTTTTCTTGACCGGACCGGCCGGTCGACCGGCATGAGTCATCAGGTGATTTTCTCGTTGTGAATAAGTCACAAGTTCTACTGAATCATAGTAGTGACTTCACAAGATTCAGCTGACGAACAAGACACATTACTAAGTTTTATTCATTTATATACATGGCATATTATGCGGACTAGTGGATAGAAAGTTATTAGTGCGCTTTCGAAATTATTGACAATCTTTTTTTAAAGACGCTCTTGGTCAAAAAAAAANAAAAAAAAACGTGTCGATATCTAAAGCAAGCTGAAACTCTTTCTGTCACAGGTCGAACAGTCCGGCCTGGAAACGGCCGGTTCCGGATAGTTCCGTTGATTTTGTGGAAGCAGTATTCCGGTTGGAAAATTTTCCGGTGATTTCCGGTCAATTCCTGTCGGAAAGCACCGGAACTTGACAGGAATCCACCGGAAAAGTTCGGTCGTATTTTTGACCGGAATACTGCTTCCATGTTCCAGCGATTTCCTGCAGGATATGGTGACTTTTCCGCATATTTCCTGGAGTACCCTACGGGATCCGGTGGCCGGAATGTTCGACCTGGGGTTCCATAAGTGTAGCTTATGCAAAGGATCATCGAAATAATGGTTTATTATCTGAATGCAAAACTTACTGATTCCACATACCACTTCAAAGAAAGCAGGTTAGAGATATTTCAGCTTTACGACTCAGTGAATCTTAGTTTAGTTTCATTTTCTATGGGTAAGATTTATCTCATGTAGACCCCTCAAAATGGACTTCATACTAACAAAATATGAGAATGCAGTTTGTAGACGTTCCTGGGAACCTCAATGGAGCTTGCTTTACATGAAAGAAAAAACTCTTATTTGTTTTTGCACTAAGAATCGTCAAAAATTACGGAGAAAATAAGGAAAAAACTATTGACCAGTTCGAACTGAAAAAAGTCGTTTTGACCGACCGGTTGCATCACTGTCATCCCTGAGGGGGAGTACAGGGATTTTTTCAAAAAAAAAACGTTTTTCTCAGAATTATCCACAACATATATATATATCGACTCAGTTTTTAACGCTGATTCCGAATCTGATACTGGTTTTGAACTAAATCGTAGCTTTCTAACAAAACGTCGCCTGAAAACGGTCTCAATATGCACAAAAACTGCATCCAGAAACCAAAGTGCCTAGTTTTTCATGATAATTTTGGTGTTCAGACGTTCTAGAATGACTCATATGTCCCATGTACTTTTTCCAGTACACATAACTCTCGGATGAAATCCGAAGTTTCCACATTTATTTTTTCTCTAAAATGTACTAAAAGGACAAAGTTACTTCTGTTCACTCGAAGTACACCAGAGAGAACGACAAAATGCGCTACACAGAAGAAAAAAGAATAGAAAGCTGAAAGGACATAAATATACGGGTAAATGTACCCATTTTGGTATTAGTTTTCTCTGAAGATAAAGAAGCATATATCTATATCTGTATATCTGTGTATTATTCTTTATTATTGTTATTAACGGAAAATATTACATGGTTATGCTGTTGGAAGGTAATATAGAACATTTTAAATAGAAAAAAATCACAATTATTAAATTTCGTTCGATATAAAAATTAACCATTAGTTTAAAAATCCTTGATTATTATTTTTTCGTTTTATTTGCTTTTTTTGCATCTAATATTAACACTCAATACAAAACATATATGTGAGTGTGTACAAAATGATCTAGATAGTAGAAGACTGTAGAATTAGAGTTTTTTTTTTCGCGAAGAAAAAGACTCATAATAGTAGCTATGAAATTCACTTTATTTTTACTTTCAACACAAGTGTAAAATAGAAACGAGTTCACATGTTTTTCTTATCTTAAAACATTTCATAAGTCTTATCGAATCTCGAAAAATTAGCCCGAGGTTTTTATTTTTAAAGTAACATTCATATTGATATGCATTAGACTTAGAATTCATTCACATTCATGTCATCCTTTGTTTCTAATAGATATTTTGGTTTTTAGAAATCCACTGAGGTAAGAACCCTAATGCGACCTACCTTTTCTAGATATTAGACAATATTGCTTACATAAATAATTATCCTATCGCAACAAGTCTGCTCTATTTTCGATTCAGAAATAAAAATCTAAGTACTTTTACATGGTTTAGTCGTAATTATCTATGAATAATTAGTATGTATAATATTGAAATATACACTTAAGAGTGAAGTAGATTATCACTTTTGATGTTCTTCAACTATTAGATTTTAATAGATTATTTGACCTATTTCTATTCGAATGATTTTATAACAAGCATTTTAGCGAGTTGAAAAGACTTTTTTTTTGTTATCTCTGCACTAACCGTAAGATATTGGTAATAAAACACTACTGGTACGCTTTAAAAACAAGCTAACGATGATATTGTTTTTCATAATAATTTGACAAAAGGTTTCTTAAATTCTAATCCATGATAAATCAAAAGCTTACACGATTAAAAGATGATCCGAATTGAAAGATTAGAAAGAAAATATAGATTGGTTCATTCTATGAAGAGTGTAGGATAATAAAAATATTCTTTATTGTAATTTCATCACAAGCGAAGCCTAAATTTTTCTAATCATTTGAATTTTAATAAGAGATCTTTCATTTAGAAAAATGCTGTCACAAACGCTAAAAATTCACTATCAATCCAACTATCGAGATTCAACAGCACCTATACGTAATTGTTCTGTATGTGGATCGAAAGCACTCGGTGTTAATTTTGGTGCGCTTACATGTGCTCCATGTAAAGGTATTTTACTAAATTTTTAATATAAATTAATATGCGTTTTTTTTCTTCAATAGCTTTTTTCCGTCGTAATGCTCGTCGAAAAGAAGTGAGAAAAACTGCTATAATATCGTATATTACTATGAAATGAAATTTCTTAAGTCTAGGTTCTTCAAATACAGTGTCAACGTATAGATCTTGATCATTCCAGAGATCAATGCCATGATAACATGAGTATTTGTTCTGAATTGCGCCACTGTACAACTTGTCGATTGCGCCGTTGTTTTGAAGTTGGCATGAATGCTAACTTAGTACGATCGGATGAAGAAAAACAACGATATAAACAAATGATCTTAGCCAATCGTCAACGACGACGAAGTTCATTAAGATTATTAACTTGTAAAGCTCCTCAAATTGCTGAAGTATGAATTATTATTTTTCTATTTATTTATCATATTAAATACGATATGAGTTTCTATTTTTATAGGCTATTCCATCGGATAACGCATTATTAAAAGAGAAAGATTGGAGACTTCTATCGAAAATAGTTGATGCTTATGAAAATTATTGTTTAAAAATATTTATAGAAAAACGTAAAAATATTATTAATAATGAAATAAATTTTGACAATAAACCGTCGGCAAATATCAATCATTATAAAGAAGTGTGTCTCAACAATATAAAATCATTTTTATCTTTTCTTCTATCGATACCAACGGTTCAATCACTTTCAACGAACGATCGTTATTATTTATTTAAACATAATATTCGTTCACTAATTCTTCCTAATTTTCATGAAATCGAACAAACATGTTTCAGTGAATCATGGCAGGTAAAATTATTAGTTTCACTGATTTATTTCTTCTAATCACAAAACGAAACGTTCCACTGTTGTTTTCTTAGGTGAATATGGATAATGCAGCAACTGAATTTATTTTTGGCAAAATATTATTTGATGATTTTGTTCAAATTAAAAAGAAAGCAAAATCTGTGCTAATCGCTGATCCAGTTGTAACACGTCTTTGGTTAATTACATTGTTTTTCTCGACTCCTCTTCTATGTCTTTATGATCGTTCATTGCCTAATATATCAAAAGAAAATCGTTTGGATATAAATAAAATTCAAAATTCATTTACCACTTTACTGTGGAATTATTTATCACATCGTCATGGATGTTTTGATGCTATTCGAATTTTTTCAAATCTTATTTACATTTATTTACAAATGCAACGAATATCTCAAGCTATGAATCATGAAGTACAAATGAGAAATGATTTAGTCGACATGAATCAGGCATTCAATCAAGCAATTGCATTTGAAAGTGATATGGAGCAATTCGAACAAATAGATTATTGATTATATTGTTATAATGTGATGCATTTTCTATGAGCAGACGATTGTCTTGACAGGATATGCGATCATAGTTTCTAATAGAACAGCATGTTTCTAAATGTATTGGTATAGAAAATTTTAATAAAAGTTTTTCGATAGAATTGATTCATAAAAATTTATCGGATTATTTATCGGACTTTTCTAGCTCTGCCTTTGCAGCCGAGGAAGATACGAGAGGAGAAGACAAAAATTATTAGATAGATTTTCATATTGTTGGGCAACAACAAGAACAGAAGTTAAAAATCAGGTATTTTTCAGCTAGTAACTGAAAGGAATATGTGATACAAGCATTTCGATGATTCTAGCCAGCCTGAGTAGTGTGAGTCGAAAATCATAGAAAATTATGATTGCATGAACGGTATATAGTTTTTGTTTCAATAATTAACGCAATACGTACACAACAGATTGTTTTTCTAGTTGAACTCGTGTATCAAAAAGGAAAAGTATATTTTCTATATTATATGTATAAATATTAGTAGGAAAGGATTTATGCGTTGATGAAAAAATTGGTAGAGAAATAATTCTATTAACTAAAACAAATTGTTATCATTTTAGTTTATGCATTTATTTAACATCGCTTTACACCCAATGTCAATATCAGTATAGTATGAATTGATAACAGATAAAGATTATGAAATCCAAGCGGCGACCTCTTTATATTAGGTTGTGAAACTTGATTCTGATATGGTATTCTTTGTATTATTGAAGTCACCTACGCTTGTTAATGAGGATCAAATTAATATTTTGTTGTCATATAAATTGACGTCATTTTGGCATTGATTGCAGCATGTAAGAACGACTTGCGTGAAAATATCGAATATTTATAATTATTTTTGTTAGTATCCTTTCGAACAATGTTGGCAATTGAAAATGTAGGACAGTCTTCATTAACTAATCTTGTGTATGAAAAAGTATTGAAATTTCACTTCGATGACTTGAAGGGACGATTTTCTCAATTCTAAAAGATTCTTTGCCAATAGAAAATACGTGAGTCTACAAAAAGATTTCATGTTTAACATGATGTATATTTATCTAAACTAAAATTGCAAAGATACTTTCTCGAAATGTGGAGATATGAATTTTTCATATCAGGAAGAAATATCTCTCATGAGGATTTATCATCGATTATCGTTCTCTGATGATAGCGAAAAATCTTTACTATTAGATATATAAAAATCAAGCGTTTTATATTTTAATTTCAAAGATTCATAATTGTGGATAGAAATAGAATAATCTCTATGATAATTGGATTCGAATGTGCGACTCATTGATTGTAAATTTATCGATCTTTTAAAACAGAAAATTTTGATTTATTTAAATAAAAAATGTGTTTTTTTTTAAGATATAAAATCTGACAAAAAACGAAGACAATATGATTAATTGTAAATATGAACTACAGATTGGCATCATCATTATCATCGCTTTCGTCTTCGCCATCACCAATATTTTTCCAAAGTGATAAAATAACCTAAAATTAAAAATAAAGGAAAAAAAAATAAAGCTAATGATATCTCTTATCCGTAAACCTTTTCCGCAAATTTTTTTCGTTCTTCACCCGTCAATTGATCAGCTTCCTCTGAAAAAAAACAAGAAATTCATAGGAATTTTTCAAATCTCGCCAATAACTCAGCTATTAATATTTACTTACCTTTATATCTTTGCATTTGTTCAAATATATTTTCCATACCAAAAGCATCAGTAGCTAGAACAAGAAATTAAAATGATCTATTCTGCTGTGTATGCACGTCAAGGTTCAAATGTTACTATTTTAAGAATTTTCAGTCTGCCCTGTTAGCATAATAAAAGAGCGGTGAATGCAGGAAGAAACGCAAAAATCAAAAACGACCCAACGAAAAAATAAAATAGAGCAAAGAGTTAAAACGACGGATGTTTCGACTTCAATTTCCTCTACGTCGAAAAAAGAAGAATGAAGAACAAACACGAAACAAAAGACAGAATTTTAAGGTATGCTGTTATTGTTTCTTTTACTATTTAGCAGTGATGATAAGTTAAGAGAACACACACAACAGACAACATTTACCATGGTGGTTATTGGCCGTCGTAGAAGAATCAAATTGTTCGTTCTGCTCGTGTTGTTCTTCGGAACGATTTTCATCATTAGTTTCATCAAAATTTAATTTAGCTTTCAATTGTTGAACTAAATTTCGATTAATTTCTCGTCGATCTAATAAATTGAAGAAAAAGAAGAAAAAAAATCTTATTCAAAAATTAATCTAGAAATGATATGAATAAAACGTCGCTTATTGATTTAACATCATTTCTATTCAATCTTCATGGCGATAAAAATCTTACATTACTTGCTAATCAACAACCGGATGAAAATGCATTACTCAATAGTACAATTACAACAATTACAACAACAACAACAGCAGCAGCAGCAACAACAATTATTACAACAACAACGAATAAAATTTTTCGTCTATGGAATAGCTCAAGAGTTCTTGCTGCAACACGTCACATTGCACCAGCAACATCATCATCGTCTTTATTTAAAAAATATTTCTTTTTCAAATCACCTTTTAATCGTATTATGCGTATTGTAGAATTGTTTATATTAAGTTTAACATTACCATGTTATGCTATTGTTTTTATACTTTTTATCGAATTAACTGTACAACGTATTAATTCAAATACAGCTGTATCCGGTGGTGGTTCACGTAGTCGTACACAACGTCGTCGACAGCGTATGCGTAGCCTTATATGGACATCAAATTATTTACTTGTCGATTTTCTTGGTCTTCTCTATGAACTTATTTATGTAATTATACATTTAACTGGCGATTTAGCAACTAGTTCATTAGCTGGTCGTTTCTATTGTCAAATGCAAGTTTATCTTTCACTATATTTAACTGTTCTGATGGCATATAGTTTAACAGCAATATCTATATATCGTCGTCGTCATTTTGTGAATTTACACAGTGAAGCAACTCGATCAAGACGACGAAGTTTATTTTTTATTACTGCGCTTTGGATTATGCCAATAATCACATCGATAGTACCGGCATATCTATTAATATATTTAAATATTTTACGAATCACACAACATGAAGCAACAAATGAATGTCAAATATCCTATGCATATGGATCGACTATTGCAGCGATCTACATGTGCTATAGACTTGGTATGAAATAATAGGAATGTCTTTGATTGATAAAGAATATTATCAAAATTGATTTCGTCAGTAATTTAAAATCATGAAAAAATAATAGAAATCGATGAAAAGAATTTCACAAAAAGAAAAAAAGATTCGTGCATTTTTTTATGCCACGGATAAGTCATATTATTAAAATAAAAATCTTATTATTGTATTTTCTATTTCAGGCAATATATTTCTTCTTCCATTATCAATATCATTCGCTTGCTATTTGACAATATGTACTGATTTAATACGCATGCAACGACGTTTTACTCGAACATGTGAACGAAATGTTCATATTAGAAAAAATCTTATTCTTCAAATTCTTTTTTTGTTTCTTAATTTTGCTGTTTTTTGGTTACCAGCAGAAATTATAACGCTTTATACTAAAAGTCGTCTTCTTAAGGATACTGTACAAGTTACAAAATCGTTAAATATTTTACTTGACCCATTAATTATCACTGGTTTCGATACACGTTTCTCAACAGCCGCACAACGTTTTCTATCAAAATGGCGTCTCGATGAAATTTTGAGATGTTTCAGTTCAAATCGTTTGATGAGCTTATCGACTGCATCAGTTCATCTAACTTCTTCACCTACAGCTATTGAACTAAACCGTTTAAAACAATCAACATCAATCTGTACTAATGTACAAGCCACAAGTGACCAACAAATGCCAAGAGTAACTTGGAATTTAGCTGATGATGATATCAATGGTTTAGAATCAACTACAAATCATGCTTCAATAATAAATGAACAACGATCGAAATCGTCAACAAAAACTAATAGTCAAACAAAACAACGGCAAAAACAACAACCACCAAGAAGAAAACGTCCACAACACACCGAATCAACTAAACTTCGTCAGGAACCCTTAGGAGTGAGACGATCAAGATTCAATCAAGCGCAAATCAAAAAAATCGATAATCATTTACCAACGAAAGGACATATAGAAAATAAATAAGTATCTTTACCTTTAAGATTCATATTTGACCATTCATGAAGATGAAGAGTTTGAATTAAACGTGGTACACCATACACATCTCGATAGACTATTGTAAAAAAAAATTCCATAGAATATTTTCTGTATAAATTCTCTTCGTTTTTTTTTCGAATCTTTTTCTCTGCCTTTTCCTTACGATGACTATCTTCATCGTCGTCTTCGCCATCTGATTCCGATGTTGTAGTTTTTTCAAGTTCAAGCAATTCATATTCATGTTCTGTACACCATTGTTTTACATCCGTTTTTGAAATTGCTATAGACAATAATCAATAGAAAGAAAAAAAAAACTAACATTAATCAAGAAAATCTTTATTTTCATATAACACTGACTGTTTGATAGACCATTCATATTTCGGGTAACAAGTAATTTTGTTTCACAATCATTAAGAACACTCAAAAATGGTAGCCAACTATCAAGTTTAGTTCGACTATTGATCTGTAAGTATAAGAAGAAATGTTTTCATTTTTTTAAATAAACAAATATCATACTTCTGATGGATCAATAAGTAAAATAAGAACTTGAGCTAAATTAGCAACTGTTTCTTCAACCAAACACTTATTATTTATTGGACATAGATGAACATCAGCTGTATAATATTTTGTATCGATAGTCCATTCGATAAGATTCTTATCATTCATTTTATTTTCACCAGCTAAACCTTGTACAATTTCATCGAGAAATATTTGATCAAGACCGACAATAACGATGCACGGTTTCATGATTTTTTTTTTCTTCTTCTTTTAATATTAAAAATACTGTGTGTAGTACTAAAACTAGATGGAATGGATGAGATATTCAGTTAAAATGTGCGGTACCTATCAATGACTGATGATGAGTCAAACTCAACGTCTGATTTGAATTTAGTTTAGCTAATCGGAAAAGAAGATCATCAGCATAAAAAGAGAGTCGCTCGTTACCATTGTTTACAACAAGAACTGTATCGATTTTATTGTGAAACAGAAAAAAAAGAAAGAATTGAGTTGCTTTTTGGTTGCCTATCATTCATTAAATTCATCGAAGATATCGTTTTTATTTTTATTCATGAAAATTTAATTCTTTGTGATTTATTTAATTAGTGAATTTTATTCAAACAAAGTAAAAAATGAAGTTATTTAAATCTATTTACGAAATAAAAAAAAGAAGTTTTGACATCTTTTTATAACAACAAAAGAAGGTTAAAAGCATACGTCTATAAATCATCATTACCAAAAATTTTCTTTCTTATCTAATAAAATACAAGCAGAAAAAACTGCTCATATTACCATTTTTATAAACCTAACATAGAGTCGTTGAGTAAAATTTTCCAATTCTCCATAACAGAGAGAGAGAGAGAGAGAGTATTGAAACTTGTAATGATTTTCTTTTTAGCTGTAAAATTGATATTATATAATGTATGTACTTACAAGGTCAACTTTTCTTTTGTCATTCAGACATATCAAAATTCTTAATCAGAACTCATTAAAAAATTCTGTTTCAAGTTCTATTCAGGATATTATGTTCAACGATACGTTTACTCCGTTTTTAATCGGTAGTCTTTGAACAAAGAACTGTCATGAACGTTGATACCATGACGTACTGCAAGAAGTTTTTATTTTTAGACCAAGTCAAATGTTCTGATTTTCTGAACTTAATAAGCAGTGTTATAAGTGTCAAAGGAAGTCAAATGTCTCCCTGTTTATTCAATATTACGGACTACTATCAAAAACTAAACACTACTCCGATTTAATTACTTTTCTTAAGTTAATAGATGCTTTCCAAATGTCAAGTATATTTCATGATAAAATATGAAATCATTTTTGATGTTTGTGTAAAATAAATCCATAGGCGACGGAGCCATTAGACTTGGGGAGGCTCAGATATTTGAAAAGAATACAGATTTCGTCGTGATTTACTTAACTTACAATATATTAGGAAATCTGTTTCATGAATATTGTAAATTATTGCATTTATAGTTAACAAATCTCACTTCAACGGCTACGGCTCAGAGATGCTTCAGTGTTATTAATGGAATAAAGACATCTACGATCAATAATGACACAACAACGCTTTAATCATACCTTTATTTCTCATATTCATTAAGGGAAACTAGATCAGTTAGACATGAAGAGCATTTGTTCTGAGTGTATTGCAACAAACTAGAGAAAATACGTTACTGGGTATGAACAATAGTTTTTGTACTTATGATATGTTTGCTTTAGTCAAAGTTTAAGATTTTTTTATGCTTATGTTGATAAGGAAATAAAAATTTTGATAGTATAGTCCCTGTCGTGAGTCCTCGACGAGTTAAGAAAATTTTGAAAACTTTCTATCGAGACTATCAAAAACCTACGTAAAAATTCGAAAGTATCTTCGAAAATTCGTAAGGAATTTCTAAAAANCGACTAGAAAGTGCCATAGAAATCTCGAGAAATGAACAGAGAGTTTCTTGGAATTTCTCAGACGCTCTCCACTCAGTTTTTAGAAATCTTTTACAAATTTTCGAAGACACTTTCGGATTTTTACGTAGATTTTTGAAAGTCTCGATAGAAATTTTTCATATTTTTTTCTTAACTTCTCGGGAACTCATGACAGACCCTTTTAAAAAATCCAAAATTCGGTGGGGACTCTGAGGATGCGTTCAGTGATTCTTGACTAGAAACAGAATTTTCGATTGTTCTGCAGCCGTATAAATGGATCAATACAGAAAAATTTTTCAATCAAAGTTGTGACAACGAATTTTAAAAGTCTATCTTCTCTCCAAATGTCGACTTTTTATCGTTCGTTGAAAAAATTTGAGCTTCCGCCTAAATTCAAAACGTTCCGCCGCCTGTGAGTAAATCCCTCGACTCAGTAGAAAATCTACTACGTGAAAATTTTCCTTCGAGAAACAATGTATTTGACGTCATCAAATATAATTTTAGTTTTTTAATTATAAAAGTTTTCTCATCAATTTTTAAAACATCTTGTATTCTATAAATGAACCACCATACAATATTTCTATTGAAAAATTCAGGTTCAAAGACTTTCCAACACACACCATGGAAAGATAGGTTTTTTTCTATTTCTATGGCTTATAAATAATTAACAATTATATAAAACTATCACTTAAATATAGGACGACCTCTGTTGACGCCGATTACGACGTGCGGAAATGTTGTCAAAGCAAAACAGGCTTCTCTTTAGCATATATATTTTTTTGCTTTTTTTAATCTATCCCATGCGTGTGACGCTGTTTGGTTCTTATCTTTTTCTAGCGTTCCTTTCTCATGTGCTGTTCACTCAGGCTTGAATAGGAAAACAGTCGATTGGATTCGTTCCATATTTTGATCTCATAATGAGTATAATTAATTTAAATTGGAAATCAAATATTTTTTCTCAGCTAAAAGAACAAAATTGTCAACGAAATGGTTATCAAAGACTCATAGAAACTTGTATACTTCCATTTTTTTTCTCCACTCATAATCGAAACGCTTTTTGTTTCTTCTAAATAGACAATCATATTTTGGAAAATAATAGTAATCTTCAAAATCAATGTTTCAAACTTGAAAAGGATGTTAATCATTTACGTTCAATCAATACTGATTTAGAAAAGAAATCTGAATCATGGTGAGTTATAGATTTTTTATCGAATCCTAACACTAATTGGTGTTACTCCTTCTTTTTTTTTAGTGAAGAATTAGAATTTATTAAAAATAAATTAGTAAACGCGAATGAAGAAGTGCTTACAAATTTACGAGAGAAAGGTGAAGTAAGTGATATGAAAGTAAATCTAATGGATGAATTATAAGTTATTTTCTTTATTTTAAACGTAGCTTGCTCGAGAAGTTCTTCGATTAAATCATGCATTAAACGATTTAAATGAGAAATTCACCAAAGAAGAAATCAAGTAAGAATTCATAAATAGTAGAATATTATTTTTTTTTTATTTTGCATTTTTCAGAGCTCAACAATATAAAACTGAGAACGATGAATTACATGAAACATTACAATCTACAGAATATCATCTCAATGAAGTTCTACAAACCAACGAAGTAAATCGAGAGTGTACAGCGGTAATGATATTAATTGATTCTATATGTTTTAAGATACTTCAAGAAGAATTTCGAGCTCTTCAAAATAAAATTGATCAATTACAAATCGATTATAACAAAGTAAAACCAGCTTGCCTTGAACTTGAACAACAATTAGAAACAGCTCAACGAATAAATAAACAAATTGAAGATGAATTACTGGTTTATAAAAATCAACAAGCTGCAATGCATGATTATGAAAATGCAAAATTTCTCGACAAGTAAAAGAACTTTTTGTTTTGTTTTCTCGTTTAAATAAAAATATAAACTTCTTCTCAGATGCCAGAAAAAAGTCGAACTACAAAAGCAAGATGAACAGAATATCTTTCTTGGTGATGATGTTGTCTTTATTCCATCAATGAAAAGTCCATCTGATTTCTGTCAAGATCCGTGCGCTAGTTCGAAGTATGTTAATTGAATTTCTTTCTTTATCCCAGACAACTGCTTGTCTATTTTCTTTTAGTTTATCTGGTGATGGTTACGATCAAATATACAATTCATATGATGAATCATTGAATCGAGAGAGAAAAAGTATTGCACAAGGTTTGAGTAACGGTGGAGGAAAATTATTGACAAATCTAGTGCGTAAATTTACAAATGGAATGCATAATAATTCAAATGATAAACTCTATCGAACATCGACAAATTGTTCAATGGCTTCAATTCCAACATGCATTAAAGCTAGTTGGGTAAGAATATAATAAAGATAAAAACGTTCATCATATTAGGAGGAAGAAAACGTTTAGCTTTAACGTTCTCTATAACAAAACAGTATCAATTATTTCGAAAATTTTAGTAATGTTTTCATTACAATATCAATTTATTATTTAATTTAGAACTGTACTGATCTTGAAGTATATGCTCTACAATTTCAACCATCTGGCTCAATATTAGCGACAGGATGTAGTGATAAAATGATTCATTTATGGGAGATTTCATCAATCGGACAACAAGAAAAATATTGTTCACTTCAAGGTAGTCAAGGAGCAATCAATGCACTTGATTTTGATAATGAAGGCGTACGTACATAAATTGGTAAAATATTTGTTCTCTATTTCTGATTTTCTACGATGTTAGTGTCGGATTTTGGCTGGATGCTCCGGTGATAAAGCATACATCTGGTCATATGGAGAACAAAAAATTCTTAAAGATACATGTACCGGCCATCAAGGCGTTATATATACTTGTAAATTTATTTCTGGAACAAAACTAGTAACGGGTAGTGCTGATCGAACAATTAAAATATGGGATATCTATGGTCGAAAATGTATAATATTTTTTAATATTCTCAATAAAATCCTACAAATATTGTTTTTTTAAGGCATACAAACTTTATTTGCTGGATCGAAATGTCATGATCTAGTAGTATTAGATGCAGCTGGTACAATAATCAGTGGCCATTATGATAGAAAAATTCGTATATGGGATCCCTTCGTAAATAACTGTCGAACTGAATTACAATATGATGCATCCATAACATCATTATCATATAATACTGGTATAAAGAATTTATTGACTACTTTTAAAAGCTATAGAAGTTTCTAATTTTTCTTTTAGAAAAACGAAGATTACTTGCTTGTTTTAAAGATGATACACTTAAGTTAATTGATCTAAGACAAAATAAAACTATTTATACGTTTAGGTAAGAATTTGACTTCATACATCAAGGATGTTTAAAAGCATAGAATTTCGTGCAAATAGTTTTGCAAGTTAGTATATTCACTGATAGACTTAATCGATTCAGTTCAAAGAGAGAGAGAGAGAGAGAAGAAAAACTATCACAACTTTGAATTTTTGCAATAAATCCGTTTTTCTGATCTATTTCGTGCTACATGCCATTGAATATTTGGTAAGATTTTGTTGTTGTGATCTATAGTTTCAACAGAGTTTTTATCAAAAAGCAGTGCTCATTCTCAATTTGGTCGAGATTCATCGCACACAATGGTCATATATGTGAAAAATTACAGTTTCCGAGTAAACAGTGGATCTAATATTCATTTGGTTTCTTACAGATAATTTTTTTAATGGAAACTATTTAAAATAGAAAATATGATTTTCGAAATCTGTGGAATTGAATGATTTATTCGAGAACGATGGATAAATCTCGAATTACCGATAGTTCTCTCTCGACAGAATAAGTATTTTATCTTGGGGCACAAAGGCAGAGGTTTCTAAAAATGTTTGCTAGCACAGCAATTACTTCCCAGGAGAGTCATTCCGAGACTAGGATCCTATCGNCATGAACGTATGACCCTAGTGTTCTTATGAGAAAATATGCATATTCACCCCTAATTAAGAAAATGCTTTTTTCCGTCGGAGCCGACAGTCAATCCGTAACCCGGAATCCCATCGGATTCTGTTGGGTGATAGGATCCCATTAGATCCGATAGGATCCATCATAGGATTCATTCACCTGGGTTGATCGACTACTATTTGATTTCGTAGAAATGAATATAGAAAGAATCCTAACGGGTGCGGCAGAATAAATGGCCCTCTCAGTAATTTGATGACATTTCTTTCAATTTTCATTTGGTGAGGCTACTTTTTTTTCAAAAGATTCGCGCTCTAAAGCTCTACAAAACTGTATTTGTTTTTATTAGCACAAATAGTTTCCATCGTTTTGACAAAGACGATACAATCGATTGGTAAAGCTAGTACAACTTTCAAAAACAACTGATTCACGAATGTTTTTAAATGATGATTTTATTTGTTGAATCAATGTTGTTTTTGACTGAACTTTGTTCCAATTGATAATATTGACAAATTCATCGCAAATTGAATAGTCCAAAGGATTCAAATCAGGGCTATTTGGAGGCCAACAATCCTTGCCAATAAATGATGGAAAGTTGTCTCGACACCATTGTTGTGTCAAATGATGCGAATGAGGCTTGGCGCCATCCTGTTGAAAGACCCAGTCGCTACCGAAAACTTGATTCCCATATTTTAATGCAACAGGAAGCACTTTTTCGATATAAACAGCATGATCGATTGTTCCTTCATCCAGAATCACCAAGGGGGTTACACCCTTGGAACAGGCACCCAACCAAACCATTACTTTCTGTGGGAACTTTCGTTTTTGCTTAATGCCACCATTTTNCACACTCGATCATTTTGAGAGTTATAGACACCATCGATGTCAAAAAATTTCTCATCCGAAAAAAGAGTCCTCATGGTTACTTTTTTTCGAAAATTAGTTCGAATCCAGTTTGCAAACTTTTCCCGTTTGATCTTTTGATCATCAGAAAGTAATGGTTCGACAACGTTTTTATAGGGATGTAGCCCTAAATCGTTTTTCAATATTCGCCGAACACTTCTTTCGGAAATATCGAGCTCCATTGACAGTTTTCGAGCTGATACTCTTTTTTTCGGCGTAAACGATTTTTACCTTTCGAATATTTCCTTTCGTTCTGGTCAAACGTGGACAACTTGGTGGACTTGATAGTGTGATAGAGCCCGATTGAAGGATCATTTGGCACCATCGTTTGACTGTTCTTAAACCGATTCCACCATTTAAATCACGGAAATTTTTTGTTGGAGTATCGCCATTCTGGTACTTTGAAAGTACAATATTTTGGAGATCTTTACTTTTCATTATATTAAAACGTGAATGTATTATGAATTCACAGATGAAGTGACTAGTTTTGTAGAGCCTGAGACCGGATTTAAAAAGAAAAAAAAGTCCAATCGGATAGAAATTCGGAGACATGTCACCAAAATACTTAGAGGGCCATTTATTTTGCCGCACCCGTTATATTAAATAGACATGCTTGATGTATGATTAACTAGAATAGGATTCAAAATATTTGATAAATTACATGAACTTTGATGGCCATTTTATTCTAGTCATGACAATTTTAAAGTAAGCACAGATACACACAAAGCTGTTCTCTCACCAGATGCTCGTTATGCTTGTGTTGGCTCTCATGATGGTTCTCTAGTTGTATGGAATATGGAAAATGCGCAATGTGAAAATGTTCTAAAACAAAAACATTCGTATGATTTTTTAACAAAATTTCCGTTCAGTTCTGTGTTCTCTTTTGTTTAGTACAATGGTCACATCAGTTGCTTGGCAACCTGATGGAAAATATGTTGCCTCGTGTGAAAAACATCGCCAAGTCATTCTTTGGAGTGAATAATAATTAAATTGTTCCTTGGTCTTGTAGTGTATCGCAACTATTTTGTTTTCTATAACGAAAAATGTATCATTAAGTGGTTCATGTATATATGGAAAAAATAAACGAATTTTTATCAATAATGATTTATTTAATTAAATTTTTGTTTCCATGTATTATGTATTGTTTTTTTTTCTTCTTAGATAGACATTAGCTATGGAATGGAAACAAAAAATATACCGCCAATTACAAGAACGTAATAAACAAGAACGGGATATTTATGCAGAAATAGTCAAACATTGTAGGTTACCTTTTAAATTTTAATTATACATCGAAAATATCGTTCTTGAATAATAATCATTAATTTTCATTCTATATAGAGGAAATGTTTGATTGAAAATAATCAATGTTGAAATTCTACAGTTTTGTTTATATAGATAATCGTCTGATTGAAAATTATTCAACGCTATTGATTCGATGTACAGACCAAGAACGAGATATAATAGCACTACGTCAAGAAAATTCTGACTTGCAAAAGAATAGTGTTAGGTAAATATATATTTCAATAGAATCAACCATAGGAATACAAGCTTTTTTTTAATATCATTTCTTTTAGTTTGGGCAGCCTTCCTGTTAATGATAAAATTAGAACATTAGAACATGATTATATGAAAGCAAAAGATGAAATACTCACATTGTTACGAGAACGAGGCGATGTATACTTTTATTATTATTCGTTTTATAATTATTAGTACAATATTATTTTTGAATAGATGACCAAAGAAGTAATTAGTCTTAGTCGTATTGTTAAAGAAAGAGATGAAAAACTATACTCGGAAGAAAATAGGTCAGTATTTTTATTTTATTAACGCCCATAAAGCATCGATTTGTTTTTGTTGTCTTTTCAAGAAATCAAACATTAACGAAAGAAAATACATCATTAAAACAACGACTTGAATCAGCTGAGGATAAATTATACGCTTTACAGAGAGTTAACGAAGTAAGTTAAAACAATACATCTTAATTGAAAATCATTTTAATGAGATAAACGAGTAAATCTATTCATTCGTATTGACGACAGGTAATCGATTCTCTGATCTGTTATCAAGGAAATCTCATTCACTGAAGTGCTGATTCTATTTATAGTTATCGAAAAGGAAACGTTCTAGTTTTAATCGACTCGAATAACATTAACCGCTAACAATTATAGACACTTATTATTTGGTTATATAATGGATCTATTTTAAGAATTCATGTGCTCTTCTTACTTTTACTATTAGAAAATTTGAAATAAAATATTATTATCTTTAGACAATACATGATGAATTCCAAGCATTACAACTAGCCTATACACAAATGGAAGAACGTCAAAAAGAATCCGACGCAACCGTTGCTGTTTTACGTCGAGAAATGACAGCAAAAATTGAGAAAAAATGTGATGCATACGATCAAGAAGTCATAGCGCATGATAAGTTAGTTTTATTGAATGTGTCGTTTTTTAATCAATGCAATTATTTTCTTATTCAGAAAACTTGAAGAAGATATTAAGAAAAAGCTCGACGAAGCCAAAAATGATATTATGGCGACGACACAATTGAAGTTGAGGTAATTAAACATATATTTTTTTTTCGTGATTTATCATTTCATCGTTGTCCTATTTAGTTCATCAGCAGTATCATTGAAAAGTGCGACTATGGACGGAAAAATACATCTAACACCCGCCATCGATTCCATAAAAGTCATAGTACCAACGAAAGCAATAGCCAAATGGGTCAGTTTTTAAAAATATTGATGTGAGTGAGTGAGAGTTTCACTGATAATTCTCGGTTTTTTATTTGTTTAGGATTGTGGTGATAATGAATTGCATGCTATTCAATTTCATCCATCTGGATCGTTAATTGCCACTGGTGGTAGTGATAGAAAGATTCATATTTGGGAATTCAATTCTTCCAATTGTAATAACGATACTTATTTATTTTTGTTCAAGAAGTTAATTGTAAACTTTTCAATTTAGATCAAGTTCAACAAGCTTATACTCTTGCTGGAAATAATTCAACAGTGACTGCCATTGATTTTGATAATGAAAATGTAAGTAATAAAACAAAACAGCAAAGATGAATTGTGTCTTAAATAATGAAAGAATGATTGCTTTGTTTAGGCCAATCTAATACTTGGATGTTCAGATGATTTTGCTTGCCGTGTCTGGGGCCTTACTGATCAACGCTTACGACATACATTAACTGGTCATGGTGCAAAAGTATTTTGTGCTAAATTTGTTACTGCATCTTTAATTGCGTCCGGTAGTCAAGATCGAACATTAAAACTATGGGATCTACAAAATCGTCAATGTAAATTTTGCCATTTTTTCTTTGTTCTATATTTCATTATTGTTAAGGTGTAAGAACTCTATTTGCTGGCTCGAAATGTCATGATCTAGTTGCGCATGATGCATCTGGAAGTTTAATTAGTGGTCATTTTGATAAGAAGATTCGTTTTTGGGATGCTCGAAACGATTCAACTAAATGTGAATTACAATTACAAGCAGCTGTAACCGCGCTGTCAATTAATCGAGGTAAGGAGGAAAAAAGCTCCTGTTAAAATTATATAAACATTTTTATATTTAGAAAAACAATTGCTGTTAGCTTGCTCTCGTGATGATACACTTAAATTAATTGAACTCAGGGAGAATCGAGTCATTCAAACTTACAGGTAAAGATTTAAAAAAACTTGTCATTGTTTATACAATTATTAGTTTATGAAGATTGTTTTTGCCTATGTGAAAAATAGTTAAGATAAATATGTCTTGGATAGCAACAGTTAAATTTAATAAAAAGTTAATTTCTCTATAGATGATTTATCAGAATTTCCATCAAACATCGTTAAGATTCATAGTTTAATCAATTCTCTAATAGAATTAAACCAGTGGACGAATGTATTAGTAAATGCAAGTTCTAAACAGAGCGATCAAAACTCAAGAACACTTCAAATTATGAAATTATCTTTTTAAAACTACCATAATATTTGCAGCTTGATTTCTAGAAAACTATCCTACGACTTGATTGAATATTTAAAATTGATGTATATGTGAGGGTGAATAACTATTTTAAACAGTCAAACATATCGTATAAGATATAACAATCATCGACTCGTAGGAAACTAGCTCAATTTCGTGAAAAGTACTACGCGAACAACCTAACAGGATAAAATAACTGATAGTCATTCAAATATCGTAGCTCTTTTCTGAATACATATTGGAAACGTGTCTGATTTCTTCTAATTTATAGAAAAAAACGATTCTTTATTTTAGTCATGAAGATTTCAAAGTGGCATCAGACACAGTCAAAGCTGTTCTTTCACCTGATTGTAAGTATGCGTGCGCAGGTGGTAGTGATGGATCCTTATTTATTTGGAATATAGCAACTGGCAAAATTGAAAGAGTTCTCAATAAAGAACATTCGTAAGTAATTCATTTAAAAAAATCCCTCAATAATCAATAGAAACAGTTAGGTGATTCCATCCTCCTTAAATTTCTAATAGTTTTATATCCACATATATCTTTCAAACAAGGTATTGTTTTAGATTGCGCTTTATTAAATTTATTGCGTTTGCAAATAGTAGAGAGAGCACATATGAAAACGAAATAACTGATCGAAATTGTCCAATGGTTTTTCTGTTTCTCATATCCTGTGGCTACTATTGTGATGGGATTCAGAGAATTTTTTTTTTCAAAATTATTTCATTTTTTCGGTTTAGGACTATCATCAACGCAGTTGCTTGGCATCCAGAAGGACGATTTATTGCTTCTTGCGAAAAACAAAGGCGGGCGATAATATGGGGAGAGTAATATGTATATATATATATATATATATTTATATAATACAATCGTTTTAATAACATTTTTTGTTTATCTTTTTTTTGGCTTTTTTCTTCAAAATGAATGTATATATATATACAGATACCTCCCTATGAGAAAGAAAATATGTTTGATGATATCAATATGCAAGAATCATTGATTGATCTATAAAAATAAATAAATATAAACTATATGCTTTTATCAAATAGAAAGCGATTAATAAAGATTAGCAGATTTGCTTCTGATGACTATGAAATTAATTGAATTCTTTTCAAAAATCTTTTTCCGAGACATTTCATCAGTATTTAATGTAATATGGATTAGAAATTTTAAAAAATGATTTAGACTATCATAAAAATAACCATGAGGCAATATTGATTGCTGCTATTTTTTATACACGTTCTCAAAAAAGTCATTGGCGTACGGCGAGCTAATATGCAGACTATTGCAAACGACTTATTATTGACTCAGTCATTCGAAATTGTAAATCTTCTTTACTAACAACTACTCGCTGATTCTTCTATAATTGTCATCCCTTCTAAGAACCTTCAATAAATACAATTGCAAATTTAAATAAACTTTGAAGTAAGATAAAAATAATTATAAATATCTATACAGTAACATAATGAAGTAGTTATTACATTACAAATTTAGTTTTCAACAAAATTGCTACTGTTCGAGAGCTAGCGCCATCTAGAAAGCAGCAATATACGCATTATTTTTCTGAAAAATGACCATCATTTTCTCTTCGAACGATTTTCATTTGCAATATTAAAAATTCAGAAAAATTATTTGATTATTTCCATGAATTAAAGTGATTGAAACCCTGCTTATTGTTCGGTTGCCATCGATTCTATCCATTTTAATGGAGGGATCTTTAGATATTTTATCATCTCAATAATGGACAAGGATCCAAATATGGCCAAACAATTTATTATGTATACTAATGATGCCGTCGAAACCACATTTGTTGATGGTATGAAAATTTTTCTTGCACCATGTGCTACGGAATATGTAGTTCAACAAGGCAATCATACACAAGGTGATTTTGATTTCGTTTTATTTTTACTATCTCTATTATCATTTATTCGATCAGGTCTTATGACAACAAAACATCGTACCATATATACAACTAGTACATTATTACCTCGTATTCGATCTGTTTTAACATTTCGTAATCTGTATGCTCAACAACCATTTCTTGTTCCAGCACTAGTTGTTTCTAATCAATGTTATGTAAGTTCAATTAGCCGTATGTTGGTTTTGTTTTAAAGTTATTTTGCTTTTACTTAGCAATCGTCTGGTACTGCTTCACATGTTCGTTGGTCTCCGAATATTTCTCTTCCGAGTATTTCTGATGATGATCCAACTCAAACGTGGTCATGGACATCACTATGTGGTCGTGCTCGAATCGAGATTCCTCAATGTCGACAAATTGTATATATAACTCATCCTCTGCAGGTTTCACGTGTTTTATCAAAACAAACAGATGATACTGATATGTCAACAAAATATGTTCATATATTTGCACCTGTTCGTCGATGTTTTTCATGTCTAAAACTTCCTGATTATCTATCAAAATTTGTTCACAAATGCCTCCGACTTATTGAACAATTGTCTAATACTCAAACTGCATTCGAAATTGAAGATGACGATAGCGATGACAATGAATGGAATTTTAAATTGCCATTATCATTACCTAGTTCATCATGTCCAAAAGCTCATCGTCATCGTTTACATCATGAAATGATGCTTGAAGCCGATATACATATTTTACAAACAGCAGCAATTACATATAGATTAGAATATGAAAATCCAACGAGTATAGAAGCACTTGTTATTGATGAAAATACTCAACACTTTATCGACTATGTTATTACTTATAATGTTCAATCTCATTTTTATAATTATTATTCGATTAAAGACAAGGTATATGATTAAATTACAAGTTGTAACAGAAAGAATTTCGACGAGATTAGAATCTAAAAAATTCATTTGTAGACAAAATAACTTCTTTAAAAATCATTCGAAGAAAATGTTTCTTCGAGACTTTTACATGAGACATTAAAATTGTATTATACATGGAAAGAGATAAACATTCATTGAATTATGTTTTGTTCGGAAATACGTAATAAATATTGAAATTGGTTGCTAGCCGTGAAAATAGTCTAAAATATTAGTAATACAATTGAAGCAACGATGTGTAGATAATGTAAAAACTTAGGCATATGCCGTAAAACATGCTAGGTATATGTAATACTAGAGTAAAAATTTACATTCAGGTTACTTGAAGCGATCAGGCCAATGTCCCATGTCCGCCAGGGTGGCCAGATTTTCTGAAAAGTAGGAAAATTTTCTGAAATTTGAACTCCTTTCTGAGTTCTGATTCTTTTTTCGAATTCGAAACTACCTTAGATCCCAGTTTTGCTACTGCAGTTCAGTAAAATTATAACACATTAATATTATAGATGTGTATTGCGGGATCTTGTTTTTCTCAATTATCCGTCGGTAATTTCTGACTTTTATAGGCAACTTCAGCTACAGCAATGCACTAGAATTCGATAAATTGCTTTTCTTGATTTCGAGAATCTTATCTAATTCGACATTCCACAAATGAAAACAAAATTCGAATATTAATACGGTTGAATTTGATTGTGAAGAGAAACAAATCGAAGTAAATTAATTAGTCACAGCAATATCATTTCGACATATAAAGGAAAAAAAGAGTTTTTCGTAAAGATTCGTTATCGATTGATGAATATTCATCTTTATAGTGACGAATCTTTTGGAAATGAAGTGTCACTCAATGACATAAAAGTAGTGGAATAGTTAATGCCCCAGCATCGTATACAGAAGTCGCTATTTCACAAAAAATGATCTTGCTGGTAAACTTCTGATTTTATTAAAAAAAAGCTTTCTGATCGCTTTCTGATTTAAAAAAAAATTTCTGATTTTTCAATTTTCGATCTGGTCACCCTGATTTCCACATACATTGTAAGAGAATAGATATTCTTTTTTCTTGTATCTCTTTAAGCTATAAGATATATTTTTTTAAGCAATGCCATTTATTAACATTGTCGGAACATGCTTTACCGCCTAATAATGAACAATTATTACAAATTATACGTTTCATGTCTACTATGCGTCAAAGACTACTTAGTATGAGTCGACGTGTTCAAGAACGACCATGTTGGATGCAAGAGGATGTTCCATCCGATGATCATATTAATGATAGCATTGAACAATTGGTAATTTAAATATAGTTTTCGTCTAATAGAAAGAGTAGAATTTGATCTTCTCTATTTATAGAAATTATCTTCATTAGATAATGAATTCGATGATGCAGATAATATTTTTCGACAAACATCTACTGCTGATGTCGGACATTTTAAATATTTTCTTGACAACCATGTTCAGATAAAATTTTTTAATGATTTTCTCTTGATTATGACTCCTCAACAAGTCCATTCCTGTCAGGTATGATGGAACGAAAAGAGTTCCTATTCCTGAAACTCTACTCACAATATATATATATATCTTTCTCATATTAGATGAATCCATATGTTAATTTTCAATGTCGAATAACGGATAAGAAAAAACAAGCAACCATTGATATTTTCGATGGTATAGCTCAACCCGGTTGTTATGAACAGTGAGTAAAAGAAAATTGTTGGTTGTTAATTTTTAACTTTACTTTTCCCTAACAGATATATCACAGCTGCAATAGATTGGTGTATGTGGGTATCGAATGAAAAACGTATGGAAGAACAGCGTAGTTTATCAAATGATATTCAAGAAGAATTATTTCGTTTAAAACTCTATAGAAATAGGACTGAAATAAAAGAATATCAACAATCGACAACAATAGATACACCAATGAGAAATCAAATCGAATACTATTCACCCGAAGATATAAAACAAATACTAGATCGTACAGCAAAATTTACAAAACCACAATCATCTTGATGTTTTCTTTCTGCTTCTTTCGATAGAATTGTAATTATGATAAAAATGTTGACAGTTTGATAGATATTTTTCAATAAAGTCATTATATTACTTCCTTTAAAATGTTCTTTTCAAAAAACATGAAATTGACACTCGATTCGAGCAATAGTATTCAAATTCATTAAAAACTGCATCTCATCGACATCTTGTTCACCTTACAGCTACACCGTTATCAACTCTATTGCCGAGTTTCTGAGCTCCTCCTGACAGATTGTTCTCAAAACCGACAACTCCGTAGTTCACTACATACACACAACATTGGTTTATGAATGCTTTTCCCCAAAATCGACTTCTTCTATGGGCATCATGATGTTTATTGCCTATGTGAATTCTTCTTTTCATAATTTCAAAGAAAACAAAAATTGAAGCTACACTTCAACGATCATTATTTGTTCTTCTGTTAGTAGAGCTACTTCGTTAAACTCGATAACTAATATCCATGAATAAAATCTAGCAATATTTCACTTGGAATTCGGATTGAAGAGCTATAACAGAAAAAAAATGATTCAGTTCACATTTTTTCATTTTTATAGATATTCGTAATTTTTTTCCCAAGTAAATTTAAAAAAAACAACGACTTTTGTTTGTGTTGAGCTAGATTCAACTTTTTTTTATCAAACAATATCCTGAAGCAGTGCGTTTTAGATGTTCGGAAATTCAAACTGTAATTTTGCCTTCATTGTTGTTCGTTGAAATAAGTGCTTGCTACGAGTGAAGCAAACAAATAGAACTCTTTAATAGAGACCTACAAAGTGGTCACGGTCACGTAGTTGTCCGATCTACTTCCATTGCAGATGCAGATCTCTCTGATATAATTCAATGGATTTTCACGAATCGATATCATTCTAGCAAAAGTCTATATTTCGGTAACCATCAGTAGATGTTGTTACTTCCCATGTTACAAAAATTGCCACGAAATCGCCGATTTCTTAGACCAATATTCGTGAGATAATATCGCGATTAATCGCCTAAAATAGCGATTTTTTCTTGCCCCCTCAAAATCAAAACGCAATAAACGGAAAAGTCGTATAATTTTGAAGAAAAAAGTCAATCATACATAGTAGTTCTATCAACAGTCAAATAAAAATCGTCGATTATATCGCAATGGATCATAAAGATTAGCGATTTCTGCTAATTTTCACGGAAAAATCGCCATTTAAGCAACATTTCGGTGGCAATATCACTAAATGCTGCTGATTAATCGGCTATTTCTGTAAAACTCGCAGAAAATCGTCAAAATAAAGCAACTTTGATGGCATGCGCCAGCAAGCCTCTCTTTAATATCAACTACTCACACTATTCCAGAGTCCATATATTTCTCTGTAAAAAAGTGACACACGGAACCTT
>OENM01000607.1:41656-62290 GCA_900239745.1 Rotaria magnacalcarata
AAGTAATTTTAGACAAATTCGGAACCTTAGAAGAATTTAGGCTTTTGGGATTAAACCTTAAAAATGGTTCCGAAAATAGTATCTAAATCTAGAATCTTAAAAGGTTGGAGATTGTGGCTAAAACCTTAAATGGTTCCGGATGACATCTTTTTTTCTGATTTTTTTTGACTATGATCGCTACCGTGACCGTGACCGTGACTAAAAAACGTGGTCACACGGGTCTCTACTCTTTAACTATAAAATTATGTTTTGTTGACGCCATTATTTTTCGTCGAGTGGAGACGACTTGATGAAGTTGTTATCAATTACATATACTAACTGAGGATTTATGCTTCTCAATTTGAATATTTGCTGGACATTTGTAGCGTGTATATGGCTGTCATCTGCTGACAATACTCATAATCAATTGCATAAGAATAATTTACATTGTTGTCACTGATAAGCATACTCTCCTGTGCATCATCGCATAACAACATGATGTCAGACGAAATGCTGCTCGAGAATAATCTACAACCGCGTTGACGCTCTGTTCTCGAATAGGAATTCGGCGAACCATCTTCATTCAGTTATCTGATTGGTAATACGAAGTCACTATATATAGGTATGACTTTATATACGGTGTCTCCTGTCCGCTGTCTTTTTCTTGGTAGTGGTGATCTACGTAATATGTTAGATCTTGTTCGAACTTCTTCATCTGTACACGAATGGGACTTTACCTTATCGACATCAATCCTTGCATTGTTGCACGCAATCTTCTTTTTCTTGAGTTGCTCAACGATGATGCAATTTCCATCGATGATCTTTCGTCAATCTGATACGATTTTCTGTGAGAAAGAAGATTACGTTTTTCCTTGAAGAAACTAATTGAAAGAATGATTGATTGCGATCTGCATGTTGTTCGTACTAACGATCGCTCTATTATTAGAAAACTGTTTCGGGCATGGCTAGCTTTATATAACTCATCCATGAGTAAAGATCAAACATATCAACAACGCCTTGAATATACGTATGTCGACTTACTTCAAACGTATAGGCGGCGCGTGAATCCATTGCAGTGATCCTTCCCGACGATGACGCTGTAGTAGTTGCGCGAGCTCAAAACGAAATTCAGTGTTACATGAAAGATGGCACTACTGGAATGGAGAAAGATCATTATAGCGTTAATATTACGATGCTCCAAGCCACTTCTGGAATCTACACAGGTCACTATTACATGCATCCGTACTTAAGTTATTTACCGTTTGAAAATGTTGAGGAGCAAGAACAATTTCTGAAAATAAGCAGTCAAGTTAACTATCCATTCTTCACCTATTCTCAACATAAATTACGATAATGGATGGAAAACTATTGTCAAAATCGACGACGAATTCACTGGCATTTCTACTGTGGTGATGCGCTAAATATCGCCCTATTTCATCTTCATTTGTCTCCAATAGAGTTCGATCTGATTCATCCTTCGAATCTATGCGATCATGTTGACATGCAACATCTATTTGTCACGCGTGTCCATCTTTTCAGATACAGACTTTCGTCTCGACTTCTAACACAAAGTATGAAGTAGCGTCTCACTCATGCTCGGTTTATTGACAATATTTTGCAGGTCTTAAACGGCACCGAACAAAGTTGGATCTCATCGTTATTAGGTCTCATCTGTGAATGCACACGTACTGTAGGACCTCACTCATCAAGTGAAAAGTTACGCTTAAAAAACGAGTTAATGTAATGGATTCATTCGAATATCAAATCTGGCGACTAGTTATCAATGGTCAGCGAGAGCCACATCTTAGATTAAATGGTACTGATGCCAATGTTCTTACTGTTTCGGATAAAATAGCAGAACGATGTTTCAATGTTCATTTAACAAAACCTGATGCACACGAAGGCATAGGCCACTCAACGCCTTTGACATACTATCTTCTTCTACGACAATTTTGTTGGGGGTGTAGTTTAAAATCAGAAGCATCTTTCACTTATTTATTCCAAAAAATATGCTATCGTTTTTAGGCCTATGATGCGAGTCTCTGTGCAATTCATGGACTTTTCTCAAATGAAGATATATTTATTTGCACACAGAAAAAACTAAATAGTATCCAAATATTTAAAATTTTACCTCATCAAATTCGGACACCTATGCTACAATTGATATTATTTGAATGTGATGAGAGTACAATGTTGCAACTTGTACGCTCAATGCACATTAGTGAGTTTCGACAAGCAAAAACTACGACAGCTGAAAGTAATCAAATAGAGTATAGTTTGAGTACAGGTTATATAAAATTACTGTGCAATCCTTAAAATCAAATTCGATTACATCTGATCGACTATTTTATTTTTCAACTTTCGACCAACTTTATTCAGGGTGTCGAAAATCCATTGAAGACATATGCAGAGATTGCGCAAGATGCTCGTATTCAATTTGTACTACCTACCTCGTTTCAATTATTCTGTCATATTGCATTGCTCATCGATGTTCATACACGGTTTCCGTTTGCGCATTTTCAGTTCAATGAAATGATAAAAAAACCTCCATAACAGCATTGACCAATCGACATCTCCTATGTTCGTGTCATCAATTCTTATGAAACAACATCAGCTTACCATGTTTATTTACAAGTCAATACAGAGCAATACTCGTGAACGTATACAAAAGAGTTGATCTCCCAAGGGCGCAGTTTAATTTTGAGAATCAAGTTCACTTCGAGTAATTAATGCGATTTCTCTCTGATTTTGCTTTGCCTCTCAATTAAATTTGTCACGATCGGTATTCGAACCGAATGTTGCTAACCATGCATTCATTATGACATTAGACAATGATGTAGCTAAACTAGTATCTTTGACCATATTTGCCGAGGACGAATCGAATCGAATCGGTGCTTATGACGCAAAAATTCAGCAGCGTAGTGACGAATTAGCAGCCATGTTCACCTTCTCCGAATTACAATTGAGTATCCGTCGTTCACGTGAACATCTTTTTCGCGATGCCGAATTCGGCTTAAAAGAATCTATTAAATCTATGTTGTTGCAAGTGTGTTGCGATCGCCAACGTTGAAGAAATTGGTACAAAGCAAAAACAGGCAATAACCACTTGCCAACAGATATCCGTACTTACGGCGATATCCTATTCTTCTACGAAGGTATTTTCGATTACTGCAATCGACCGGTACTTACTGTATCTTATTCGGATATGAATGATATTGAAGAAACAAATGTTGCGGACATGGCACGATTGGTACGGGCACTCAGTATGATAGAATTACATAGACAAGCTGAGGATATTAGTGGAGCACGACAAAATTCAATCCTTCTTCATTCCGATTACAATGTATTTGATATGAAAGCTTCAGCAGAAGAGCTTGATCTCATGCGAAAAATTCTCAAACAAAATTTAAAACAAACGAAAGGCAATCATCGACATGGTTTAATCGGTCCCTGACGCGCTTCGTACGTTGAGCCGTTACGTGTTGAGACTCGATCGCCCCTGCTTAACACAAAATTAATCGAAGAAAGTGGAATCAATCTTCTAGATGAAACCAAAAATTAGGATCGGTTATCATACCAGCAGAAAGATGCCACTCAATCATGATGTGAGTTGGCCTAGATGTAGTGGATGCAAACGTATATTATATTGTTCAACAAAATGTCAAGCAAAGGATTAGATCACTCACAAAGATTCTTGTCTATTGCAAAGATCCTAATTTCCTAGAAATATAATTGATCACAACTAACATGCTAGTCAATCCTTGAGAATCTATAAAATTGTTTAAATGAAGTAGACACTCATAAATTATTACTATCAAATGATTAATATACTGTAAGTTATTTCTCTAAATATTAATTTTAACATAGATGAAAACTTCAGTGTAACTACTATCATGCCGATTTATTTGAAATGTTTTGATAAATTGTTATTATTTGAATATATGAATAGAATGGCAGTTTGCTTTTTCATAATAACATAGATCACGCTAATTTTTGTTGTTCATCCTGACTTCTTGAATGATTTATTAGTCATTTCGATTTACTGTTATTGCACTGTTGTAAACGAGTATTAATATAATAATATGTAAACGCAATATCTCCTTATCTTCACTTCTCCAACTTTCATTATGTACACCTGCGTTCTATCATTTAATTTTTAATCACATAAAAGCCCAATAGTTCATGACTACTCATTCGACAAATTGATTTTATACGGCGAGTGCTCCGTTGTCTTACACAGATACGCTAATTCCAGGACAGCCACTAATAATAGGAACATAAAACTCCGGGAGCACTTCTGAGAACTCGAGGCACTTTCTGGATATAAAATGATTGAATCCTACCGAAATTTTTGGTAATATCTAATTAAATGAAAAGTATTTTCTTTTCTGCATGAGCTACCAAAATATTTTCATAGAAAATCATATCTGTGTTTATAGAGAATTCCAACAATTAATGAACGCCATTCTTTCTAGTCAACCAAATATAAATTAGTGAAAGAGCCTAGTTCGTTTGCTTCACTTGTAACAAACAATTATTTCCACAAACAAAATCCAATCAGAAAAATAAAAGGATAAAAACATTTTTCTCGTTTTGACTGGTGTAACGATGTCGCGAGAAAAGTTTCAAGATCTTTCTGAGATTTATTTGTTCAGAAAATGTCGTTTCGTATTATTGATTATCAAAGCAAAAGTTAGGATACTTATTCAAACTCCAGAACAAAAAAGACTAACATTTTTCATTAATCACTATACAATCTCAGTTTTAAAACAAAAACAGTTATGCAAATCTTACTATTTATTTTGATTAATACTGATTATGTACTTATAGGAAATTCATAAACTTGCAATTTGCGTGTAGTTTTTCTAAAGAAAAAATAAAAAAAAAATACAAGAAATCTTTCACAGGTATACATGATCTTCGAATGTTTTTTTTCTATACTCTGATGTTGATAAGTTTACTGAAGCAACAAGTAACGCGGTGTAAGTGCCGCTGACCCTCTACTGAAAGCATAGAATATTTTAAAAGTACTATAGCCAGGTCAGTTCCAGAGTCTTACACTTTCACCTATTGATCTCGCTACTGGATAATTATTAGTCAAAAACGTGGTTCAAAAAACCCAGATATGATCATTCTCGCGGAACTACTGCGCTTTAGCTTTCTTCGTGCTACAACCTAGCCGGCTATGTTAAAAGACAATTTTAACCAGCTACGTCCCCACTAAACAGACCCTATTGACATAGCATTATTCAATTGGTTTCTGTGGTTCGAAAGTTGATTTTCACCAATATTATATTCAACGGCTAGTCGTTCTTCGGCGTCCCTCCAGGGTGCCACTCACGGCTAGTCGCCACCATTGTTTGTTACACTGAGCGAAAAATAGCAGCACTCAAAATGTCAATAAGCTAATTGTAGATTCGGATTCGCCGACCAGAGCTGCACAAGTCAAGTCATTTTTGACTTGACTTGCGACTTGAAAAATCTCTGAGTTGTCCACCTCTGTTCCCGACCACAATTACCATCGATCAATCCTTATAGAAAAAAAGCAAATCTTCAAAAATCTAATCACGGATTCGAGTTCCTCGACCTCGACTACCTTTGATCAAACTTGAGAAGGACGTTACTTGAAAGAGGTAAAAAAAAGCATTTTTATATTCTTTGCGAAAGAACACACACACACGAACGAACGCATTTAACTCATTTTTCGTCATACCTTCCTTTCAGTAGAGGAAACAAGTTACAAGGTCTATATCTAATGTTACCCGAAGAAAAATATGATTTAGTAAAAGAAGTTCCTTCAAGAATTTTATATGACTATTGGGAAGTATGAATTTTCTTTAATACATGGCATGATACTTTGACATCGTGATTTTTAGGGCTATATGCTTCTAGTTGTTGAAACTCTGATTATAGTTTTGAATAGTACTGGTTGAAGTGTAGTTACAATATGAATAGGATACTAATGAGACGCTCTTTAGAGCGATAGAAATTATGTTACTTGAATCGGCTACTAATTTTCACCGTGTGTTCTTTTTTAAAGACTTCATTAATTTGAAATTTAACTTGAAGAATGCAAAAACAAAATAGTTCCAAGACTTCTATCACTTGTTGCTGATATCTATGGAAATTGAAACAATAGATTTGAATCTATTTACTTTGGAAATTAGCTTCTTTTGATATAACTAGAATTTTTATTCTTAGACAAAACCAGAGCTGCAACATATGACCTTCGTTCTTCTGATCTAATTTCTGTAACGATACTGGCAACCCGATTTCTCAATGTAGCACATCTGGCTTTCGAATGGTAGCATTGCTAATGCTAGCGTAAATATCTGTAGTTGTGTCGTATAACAAATGCGTGTTTAATCAAAAAAGAAACATCTTGAGGAATGTGACATGAAGTTTCTTTCACTTGGAATGATTGAAGAAAAGAAAGTATTCAACATCTGAATCATCTAACTCACTTCCTATAATACTCATTGTGATTTGTTATTTTTTTCTTCTTCTGTAGTTAAATAATGAAATGAGGTCATATATAGAACACCAAAGATTAAATTTCTCATATAAATATAATCCTTCATTTTATGAAAAGAAAGACTTAGATTGACAATGTAAATAAAAACAAGGAAGGACAATTAACATTAACATTTTGTGAAACAAAAAATGGTCTGGTAATCATCCTGAAGTTGTTACACATGTTATCGTTGCTCTAAGTGAAATCTGCATTAGTTATTTCCAGTCTTATGTTTAATGAGATGGTAACAAATTATCATGATGAAGAATATGAGATACTAATTGCATTTTTGTAGTTAAGAGAAAATTAAAAAAATAAAAAGAATGTCGTATTAACACTGTGTGATATTAATAGAGAACAGCCGAGTGTACACATTTGTTTATTTCGACAAGAACCGATGACCTTGGAATATGACATTTAATATAAATACATTGAAAATAGAGAAAAGGATAATTATATCGGAAATGAACGGTGCTTGGCTGTCAAGCTTTAGTTTATTTATCGATTTTGACATTTCAAGTACCTTATGGCAATTTCTATATGAAGAAAAGTTATTGAAAAGGTCTGCTATTTTGCAAAAAAAGAAGCAATTTTTGGTTATTCTCGCATAGTCAACTTTGACTCTTTATTCTTCTACTCTTGATCTGCTTAGACCCATACATCAAAAGCGTAATGAAAAAAAAAAATTTTAGATATTAGATGAGTTTTTTTTTTCAATAAGAAATTATATATCAGACAAATTATTATATTCATTTTCTATGTCACCAACATATGTCATAAAAATGAGTATGACTTGTTCTTCATAAACAGTATTTAAGAAGCACAAGCATCAAAACGATTTACTTCGGGTCTATGCATTCTAATAATGTATTCACAAACTCTACATGGATTTTGTGTTCGTTTCATTTCTAGTTGCAATCTAACAGTCTTATTTTGCTTGGTAAAATATAGTATAAATGAACAAGTATCATTTTGGTTTACTTTTTACTTTAGAATAGATATTTCATGTACAACAATACCAATTTCGTCCAATCTAGAAGACAGCGGAATTCCGCTTCTGACAAAGTTCATTTTCTGAATGAACAATACAATAAAATTGGGATAGGATTTAAATATCTTACCAATGATTGTCGTTTTTTAAATGTTTAAATATATATTTATAGCTTTTCATTTTGTTTTGTATAAAATAAAATTAATAATATTTTTCCGAAGTAGAACAAAAAAACACGAAAAGAGAAATTGCGCAAAAAAAGAAAACAAAGTTTAAGAAGACAAAATACAGCGAGCTTGCGTAGAAAGCATACACACACAAACAAGCAACCAAACAAGAGCAAAACAACAGGAAAAAAATGGCCATGTTCTACTTTAGTTTTTCTTGATGGCGGAACCGGTAATGAACATTGTAAATGTTAGTTTCAAAGTTCACCGTCATATGTCTGTAAAAATGACTGTTCGTTAGAATATATGCATATAGATAAGAATTCTCCGAAACATATATATATATACAAAACAAACAAATATAAGGTTTCTCGTTTTTTTTCTGCTCTTATGTCTAGATGTGTATCACAGCATATCACACGGCTGCTGCTTCAGGACTGCCGTTAACTCTCAAATGTGCTCCTTGTTGTTGTTGTGGTTGATTAATGGGCAAAGATGATACCTGTAAATGATTATCACCATATAAATTTTCTAGATACTCTTGTCGTCGAATTTTGTCATTTAAGCCTCGACAACGACAATAGATTATTTCTCGAAATGGTGTTCGAAATTCTCGATTAAATTTTGAATAGATTAAAGGATTTAACATTGATGATGAATAGCCGAACCATAGCAGAACTGGATCGACCCATTCAGGAACATTGAGTGGTCGTGGTGAACCTGTTAAACGTGTTACATATTCATGTAATGGTTTTATAATAGCAAATAACATAAATGGAAGCCAACAAACAATAAATGTGCCTAAGATAACGCCAAGTGTTCGTATAGCTTTTTGATTTGGTAAATGAACATGACGAAAAAAAGAATAACGTCGCGTAACAAATACTGATAAACGACCATTAAATGGCGTACTTATTCGTCTACCTAAACATCTCGACGCAGATAAAAAGCTCGGAGATTTATTTCCACTTGATTTTTTTGTTGGATTCTTTTTTGAATGTTGTCTACGTTGTCGTTGTTCAGTACCTGATGGTGATGAAAATTCATCATTTTGATTCTGATTCTGATTATTATTTGCATTAGAGACATTTAATAATGATTGTTGCGCTGGAAAACTATTACCATTTGATTGATGTTGAATAGATGATCCGACTGCATTTAGTTGTGCAACATTCATCGAAGAATTATTACGCGTTAAAAATTGAGACATTTGAACACTTGAACGATTATCCATTGCTGTTTGAGCCGTTCGATAAATATTTGCATATATTATAAGTACAACAATAAGGGGAATGTAGAACGAAAGCATAGTCGCAAATATTTGATATTCCAATTTATTATTTACTTGACATGTCGGAAGATTTTCCGAAGGACCTTAAATAAAAATAAAATAGAAATAAATTTCATTATAAATCAATAAAAAAAATTGAAATTTTTTATAGTTAAGTATGGAAGTAAGTTTTCAATAATACTGAATGATAAATTAGTACAACCCGAAATAAAAATAAAAATAAGAAAACAAAACAACCATTGAAGTTTAGAAAATCAAACTATTATCTCCTATTTTTATACTCGTATGCAGAAGGAAGAAACGAAACAAGAACAATTGATACGTACGACCCCAGCCTAAAATAGGTGGTAATGAAACAAGTGCACTAAGTATCCATACACCGGCTATCATGAATGAAAGTAATTTAACTTTACGCATAGGAGCATATTTAAATGGGTGATTGATAATACAATATCGGTCGATTGATATAACAAGAAAATTCAATATCGAAGATGTACATAGAAGAACATCTGTTGATGTCCATATGTCACACATGACCGAGCCTAAAAGCCATTTGTTATTAGTAATTTCAAGCACTAAAAGTTTCAATCGAAAAAAGAAAAGGTTACTTAATTAAAAGGAAATGATAATAATTTTGCTTTTGGCTCTAAGCTTACCCATTGCTAATGGCATAATAAACAACCCGACTAGTATGTCACTAACAGCAAGACTCACAATAAGTATATTTGATGCTGTCCGTAGTTTTCTTACAAGACACACAGCTAATATAACAACAAGATTTCCAACTATTGTTATAATACTCAACACCGAACAAATAATAATAATTATAACTAAATAGGCTATGTTACGAGAAGTCTTTTGAAGAAGTTTTTCATTTTCAACGGTATCATTACGAAGTTTATTTGCTACTGTAATAATAGATGGTGATGTGACTGATGTTGATATTGATGTGGTTGTTGGTAGCATTCGTCGTCGAAGTGTACTAAATACTGTTGATGAGACATTTGTAACTGTACTGATAGATGACGGAGAATTTTTTTGGTATTGAACAGCGGTCACTGATGAGAATAATGAAATGATTGATAATAACGAAATAAATATTGATGCACGTTTTGAAGATACTGTCGGCTGTATGAAAGATGCCGACAACAGCCGACAGATACGACGGCTGTGTAAAAACGCCAATGTCGACTCTAAACAGACAATAGAAAAACGATTTGTTTAGTTTCATTTAGTGATTTTTTTTTAAATATATGATTCAGCTAGAAAAAGACGACCTTTTTAGAGAAGCAAATGACTAATAGTTTGATGCTTCAATGTCTTTTTTTCTTCTTATTTTCAATCGATGCTTATATAAAGACGGCTGCCGGAAATATGCTCAATTTTTCTTTTCTCTCAATATCCCTTATTGTCAACACCGGAGATTACTTTTACACATAAAAAAAAAAAATATATATATATATATATATATACCGTTCAAACTGCTGAAATTTATATAGATAAGATTACAAAAAATCTCATCTATATTATCATGGTGCAAAAGAAATAAATGAGCTAGACTTGACATTATTGGTCACCCGTGTTTCTAATGGATTATGTCAATGAAATAAGGCAAACTGTCAAATGGAATACAACTTCTAAGCTTTTTTCTTTTGCTGTCGGTTCCTGTTTTTCTATGCTTACATATATTCACCTTGATAAAAGAGAAAGAAGTTTGCTGCGGAGTTGCGTACAATTACACAAAACGATTTTCGCTTTTGTATTAATTATCGTTTTTTTTTTTATATCATATTATTACCATAAGTGATGCAAAAATACATATGTTTCTTATTTTTGTTGTATTCATGCATGCTCGCATACAATCATATATCCATAAAAAGAAATAGTATTTTCGTCCTTATTCGATGTTATCATGTGGAAAACAAAAGGCACATTTGTTTTGATGTAGCTTTGCCAAACCCGATGAGGATAGTAAAGGTGTTAAACTATTTTTTCCATCTGAAAATAATTATAAAGACTCCGCCCCAAAATAATGATGAAAAACAAGATGGAACACATCAGAATATAGTTTGATAATTCGAAATATTTTACCGTCACTCTTTCTTTGCTGTTCATTTTTTTAAAGAAAAACTCTCGTTACATTCATGACCTATTTGAAGAGTGAAAAAAAAACTTGTGAATACAGGTTTGGAATAAATACATGTATGTATATTGTGAAAAGGATAAAAATGATTTACACAAAAAAAAAACATTTAAAATTCATATGAATAATACTTTTGAATAATTTTCTTATTTAACATTTTATTCATGAGAAGCAATACTTGAAAATGAAATAAACGTCCATAATATTCTCGATTGAAATTTTTTGTCACACTACGATTATAGTCCTCTTATTCATTCTTTCGTAGAATACGAATGAATGAATAATTGTGCCAACTTGTCTTATGCTCCAAAGAACACAAATAAAGTCCCCTATTTGAGTGTGGTTCGATTGATATATAAAAATAAGCACTCAAATACACGTTTCTATATAAATACATAAGAGAATGAGTTATTGAAGTTCACGGCAAATTTTTATTTTATTTTATTTTCTCTACATAATCAATTCTTTTAATTGAGTGATTGTGAATAATTATTTATATTCGATGTATTTTAATTACATTTCGAAGTCAATGAGACGGAAGAAGAAAACTAGGAAAAAAAGTCGTATTTAAATTGTTTAGTATTACCAAAAGTAAAACTTATGCTCCGTAGATTTGTCTATCGATCAACATTGCTTTTTAAAAGTAATTCATTAATATGAAATCTATTTGATAACATAAACGCTATATTCATTATAATTGAAATAATCAAACATAAATATGAAACATGCACATTCTTGTTATTATATCGAACTTAATCTTCGCGTTAGATAGTGTTTTTCATCTATATATATATATATACTAATAGATTTCTTTTATATTAGAACACGAACAGCAGTAAACATAATATACTTCTATTAACATGAAAACTTGTTTCCAGTTTAGTCATAGCTCTAATGTTCTATAAGTCATTGTGATTTTGTTTGTTGTCATTATGATGGTAATGCAAATCTCAGACATAACATTTCTTTAGAGGAATTAGGAAAGCTATTATATGCAAAAAAAACAAAGCTTCCTTATTTATGCTTTAAATCTTTGTGTGAGCAGATTACAAAAACCATGCTCTGTTTTTTCTTCCTAGCAACCGATATAGAACAAAATTCACTTTAAAAGAATAAATCATTAGTGCCAAAGAAAGTTAGTAGACTTACCATAGCTTTTCATCGTGCATGGCCGAATTTGTTGAAATTTAATAGGAAAACGACGAGAAAAATATCTATACACAATAGTTCAGCAACGTAGAATGCAATCAACTGTAAACGAAAAGTCTATCTAAAACTATAATAATAGTCGCGATAATAATAATAACGATAACCAAAGAGAGAAAAAGAAAAAACAACAACAAAATAGTTTGCATCTATTCAATCACATTATAAGAAAGGCAACCTAGTGTGCTATTCGCGTTTGCATATAGTAGAATTGACATATAGTGTGTATATATATATATATATATATAAATATTTTTTAATGAACTTTTTCTCCATTGAAAAAAAGAGAGGAAAAGAGAAATCATTTTTTTTAAGTAAAAAGAAAGACTCGTCAGTTAATTTCATATTTTGCCTGCTGTGTAATCATTATAGAAGAAATTTACAGTAGTGTTGGCAATAATCATTTGGTCTTCTCTTTTTCTGTGATCTTTTGTTATTGCTGTTGTTACAAGAGAAACTCATGCGACGAGAATAGTCAATGTGTATGTGTGGTGTTGACGAGTGAGTTGTTATAGATGACGATGATGATAAGTGGTTTCGTGTAGGCAACTATAAATCAGTTAATTTTGTGCTGTAGATTCTCGAAAGCTGCCTGTATATCCGTCATTCTTTATCGTGTCATCCTTTCGGATTGCGTGTAAGTGGAATTCACGTGTTTCGACCTCTATCCGGCTACTATTATTCGATATGACGAGAGAACGACCGAAGAAGAAGTAGGAAAAAAAACAGAAAAAGAAAAAAAGAAGAAAACTCGTCTTTTTGGTCTGCAGTCTAAAGCTATGTGTCGCCGAGTTGTTACAACAATTAGAAGGAGCTCTCTTGCTTCTCTTCTTCGTCTTCTTCATCTTCTCCCTTCCTTCAATCTATCTACGTCTCCATTAGTATGTATGTGTAGTAGCGGCCAATTTGAATGCACGACCAAGTCCGGGCGAACGAGCACAATCCGAAGAGAGGAAAACACGCGCGTCAGCCATACCACTATCTTCAAAATGATGATGAATGCTCTGTAGGGTAGGCGAACAGCAACGGCTGCTACATTATAAGAAGCAAAGAAAAAAGGAAAGGAATATTACAAAGACGAAGAAGATGATGATGCAGAATAAGAAGACGAACACGAAGAAGATAAAAAATTGATTTGAGGGACAGGAAAGATGGCTTGCGCATGCACTTGGCAATATGCTACCACTATGCATGTCACTACTACAACGACTACTACCACAGCTTCCTTCTTCCTTCCTTCACATTTTGTAGTGTGCTAATAACAGCAACGGTGTCACTTCTTATTCGCTGCTAGCTCAGTAACTCTCCTCATTTTACGTGTGTGCGTACATTTAGAAACATACATCGAAAGTATCTATCGTCCGAGAAAATATTATTTTGCGTCGGAAAAGAAACATTAGAAGAGATGTTTTGATTTTCCTTCTTTCCCTCCACACACCCTCCTCATCTTCTTCACTAATATAACTAATATAAAAATCACGATCGATACATCATTTATAGCTTGTTCGTGTTATTTCTTGTTTTTTTCAATCTTATAGAAATAAGCCACTAGAAGTTAGAAATCTGTCTCTCGATGATTTCTAGTCCCGGGAGCACCAAAATCAACTTTTCCTTTCGTTTTTTTTTTTTGTAAATAACGACTACAACAACAAGAGCAAATGTACAAATATATCCTAGAAACGAATGATGAAGAAGAATGAGAAGAAGCGAACAAACATTCATCATATCTTGATTTTTGTTTTTCTTTTCTATTTTATTTTATACATACAATGAAAATTAATAGATTAATTACTGAAGGTGTAATTTGTTATACATGAATATAAATAAACTCGTATTCCTCTGCATCGAGCAATAACAACACTAAACTTAGCGAATACTATAAATAGTTGATAGAGCATAATCATTATCATTGTCATGCTTGTCATTATAAAAGCACAGGCTTCTACTTGTCCGCTCAAACATTTGACGTTAATGATTTGTACAAATGCATGATGATGTCAAAGTATTATTACAAAGACAATATTTGAGAAGGCCAAATATTATTTATTGTTATTGTCAAACAAGAAGGAAACAGAAACATTAACGTCCGACAAGTCTGATCTGTTTACAGCTGATTATTGTTTTTTCTTGTAATTGATCTACATCTCAGACCGTATTAGTCATATTTCTTTTGTTTTGATAGTTTGCATGCTTCATATATGTGCGTTTATATTCTAGCAGAATTTATGAATAGGTTTTCTATCGATAACCTTCTTCTCGACTAAATAATTGTAAGTAACAAGCTATAAATCTATGTGGACGAAAAGAATATAAATTAGAATACTATAAATAGACATTTTAATGACTAGTCATATCTTACGTAAGAAATACGGCAAAGAAGAAAAAAAATTAATGGGCGCAACTATTCTAACGAAGTTACATGATATAAAATTCGCTTTAATTAGCACGGTATCATTTTTCAAAAGTTGCAATATGAATATAAATTTATGTTTCTTGTTCTTCAAAGCTAATATAGTTTATTGATTTGTTTTATGCAATGCTTTTTAAAATGTGTCAAATATAATTTAATTTGTGAAATGCGATATTTTATCATTATTTAATGCATACAATATACATATTCTGTGTAACTTACGACTATCCTCACCGAACGAACAAAGAAATAAAGAAACGAATGAATGAATAAATGAGGCCTATAGTGTGCGCTGCGTGCAATGCGGTAGACGAGCGAACGCCGATGATGATGATGATTTTCTAAAAGATAAATAAGAGAGCTCTCTTTCTCTTCTTCGAGATGTCTGTCTAACGTCAAGATTCCGGCTCTTACTCTCATTCTCCTTTCGATGGTAGCGCACATCTTATAGCAGCAAGATATTATTGAAAACGCATTTCTCCTTTTCCTTTATTGTGGAAGAGCTCTATTATTCTTTCTGTTTCATCAAAACGAGTGAAGACGATGACGATGCCCTAATTTGTTCAACTTCACCGACTTTTGTTGCTTTTAGACCGCCTGAATGAATATATCTGTCTTTCTTCATATATTTATATATATCAATATATATTTATAAATGTCCCTGTGTGTGTGTGCGTGTGTGTATGGCAACAGCCGGATAGACTCTAATGTAAAAATTGAGAAAGGAGACATTGGACGATGGATATACATTTCTAGTGTTTTTTCTTCAAGAAAATTCTTTTTTTACATCGATGCACTTGAAACTTAACGAGAAAAATATCCAAAAGCAATCAATAGTCGCGGCAAATGTACGAAGAAAAAACTAAAAAATGGTACTAGAAAGATTATAAATATCTTTTGTAGCGATCTGATGCCGCTGCTACTATCTATTCTCTTATTCGCCTGTAGCATGCAATGTATCATTGTTCATTACCGGTAGCTTATCATCATTCTTATGCTCGTGATCATGATTACTATCGCTAACAACAGGAATAGACAATCACTTAAAGGCAAATCTTAAAACTTACGGAATTGTATGCCAATCGACGCCACCAAGCTCAACAAAAAAAGCTCACCCCGGTCAACATGCAAACAATGACACAAATATATACAGATTTCCTTTGCTCTTTTTTTTTATGTGCGTTGACAACTTTCATCACACTTTTTCCCTCTCTCTCTCTCTCTCTCTCTCTAGTTCTGATGCAAAATGCGCACTCGACAAAGAAGCATATGCAGCAGTAGTAAAAGAAACGAATATCTTTTTTTTCTTATTTCTCTTTCTTCGTATACTCGCGCATTTACCAAGCTCTCAATCGAAGAAGTCGGCCGTTCTCGCTGTATCGGAAGTGATCGTCGTAGAGGCGAGAGCGAAAATCGTCTTTCTTTGCAAGAGTGTGCATACAAACACGCATAACACTAGCTACAGTCACAGCTTCAATAGTAGAGGGGAAAAGAAAAGAATGATAGACAAAAAAACGAGTGTAAGAAATATATACACGCTTATTTTGGAACCCGATAATAAAGAGAAAAAAAGAAAAAAAAGAGCTTTTGTCGATATTAATTATTTTTTGCTTACTCTCGATTTTGAACAACAGTAATAGCATGCAAAAGTAGTAACGACAAAAGATCAAGACGACCAGTTCCGGAAACAACAAAAGAAAGAAAGGCGTATATGAGCATGGTTATTTATCGTGATTCCTGAAATATACTGCATAGCACGTGATTGTAATACTAGATGAGCATAGTACTAATGAGAATATATGTGAAGAAGCAATGAGCATCATTAGTATTTGTCTATGGATAAGCAAAAGAGAGAAAGATACAGCCGAAAATTAATCTTTTTTTGTGCCTCTATGTTCAGCATACTGTCTCAAGAGACCCATTTGTCTTCTGATTATTAATCAAACGAATGCGGCATTGGATTTTGTACTTTCCTTTCTTTTTTTTTCTTTTTTGTTTCATTTTTAGTATGGACATATGTGTATTGTGTGTGATTGATTGCGAGGGAAATTGAGTAGCTAAAGAGGCAGCGGAAATTTTGACTCGATTTCATTCGTGCAAAATGTAACTACTTGATCACGCATAAAGTGACAGAGAAGTTTTCTTTTTCGATCATTCGTTTCATTTCTATCCATGTCGTCTTGATTCCATTAGGAAGGCAGTATGTACTATGTCTTAATTCTATTTAGTTCGTATGGTTGAAACACATACATCAGTTTATGCTATACTGTTCGGCTCTCTCTCTCTCTCTTTCTCTCTCTCTTTTTCTAACTGAATGACGGGTGTCTATCGTTGTTGTCGGTCGAACATTATTTGACAAAAGAATTTTGTTGTGCGATAGTAGGCGACTTGTATTCGGATAAGCATAATTGCGTTTTTCTTTATCAACTCTCGTATGGAATGATAGACTACCGAGAAGACAACAATTGTTGTCTTGTTCGTGTATCTGATCTTGTTGTATCTGTAAAAAAGAAACATCAACGACGAGAAAACATCAAACGTCAAAAGGAAACAAATGAAATAGAACGATATGCAGATTATTTCGAATTGCATTAGTATTAGTGCACAATATTCAATCATTGCCTAAATTAGTTATTGAACATTTTTGCTTGGTTTCACCATATTTGTTTATGCTCATATTATTGATGATTGCTGATCTTTGACGTCACGTAACTAGTTGGCTTTTGAAGAGTCTTGATCAAATCAATAATTGCTTAAATCTCTAGAACTGTTTTTCAATACTATCGTAGTGCAATTCTAAAATAAGGTTAATTACATTAATTAATAGAGACATTTGTTTTTCGAGTAGCACGATTTATTTCTCTTGTTATAGAATAATATTTCAGTTGTCAGATTTATTATTACAAGGCATTTCTTGTCTAGTTTGATTCTTCATACTCTTGAAGCAACAAAATGTTTATTAAAGCTGAATCTTGTCACGAGTAATTATGACTAGTAAACTAAACTTTTGTCATATTAATAAGTTATCCCTGTTTTCTTTTTTTTCCAAGATTTTAAATTAGTTTTGAAAATAAATCATAGAAAAACGAAGCAAAATATACCATGGTCAACTCTACGTATGTAAATATTCATTCTTCAAAGTGTCCACATAATTCAAGGTTACATTTTACTCGAGAGAATTCATTTTCTATGATCTTTCCATTTCAACAATTACATTCTATTATAACATGTTATTTTCATTTAAAAAAGGCTTTCTCACTTCAATAATTACATTCTATTATAACATGCTATGTTTATTTAAAAAAGGCTTTCTCACTTCAATAACTATCTGTATATAATGTTATTTGCAAGTGTAGTTCTTCAATCGATTGTTTTCGAGAAATGTTCATAGAACATAAGAATATATAGATATAGATATAGATATAGATATATTTCATTCGAAAAATCAAAAAGTCATTAGTCATAGTGCTGCTAATCGTATTCAATCCAAAGTCATTATTAAAAATATAATATGAGAGGAAAAGGAGATGGATGTTCATTGTGTGAAAAAAAGATTTCTTTTTTCTACTTCTTCAAATGGATTGTTTCTTCTGTATTGCGCGTTTATACAAATACAATCTGAGTGTATTCCGACATCTTAGTCTTATTCATTGTGAAAGCTTTTGTATTCGAACTACAAATTAACTTTGAAAGCTGATCGTATTCTTTTCTTAGATAGTGCATACTCTCTCTCTCTCTCTCTCACTGTTGAATATGTCAAATCATTACTAGATCTATAATCAACTTCACTTGATAGGATTACAGTTGAAAACTGATTCATTTATCATTTCTAGAAAAATCGAATGAACGAGTTTTCAATTATATGTTGTATAAAAAAAAATCAGTCTCATTTTATTTTCAAGTACATGAACTTCGTTCTTTACAAGTACAAAATAATCAACTAACAAAACAACAATGAAAAATGAAATCAAGCCTCTTCGTAGGAAAAAACATTTCCTCCAGGACATTTCTTGATTTTAGACGTCACATCAATACATATGTTTTCATGTCTTTTCAATGTAAACATTGGGCATGCAAAAAGAAACCGATCGATCACTAGACAGTCATTATGAAATTTATACATAGAATTTGCTGAATATTGTAATGGTACGGATAACAGATCTGATTGAAACTAAAGACAAAAAAAATGACAGCTACCGAATGTATTGAAGTGACGTGTATACATTTTTGAATGTCAGATGAAGCCATCTAGGTGATTATCCCCAAAACAATCTAATGAAGAAAAACCATTTACAACTAATGACATACGACATTGAAGAATTATAATAATAATGAAAAACTCGTTAGAATCCAGTGAAAACAAAAATGTGAAATAGAGCAAGATAATTCTGATCATATTTTTGTGAAATGTCTTTTGACGTTTGTAGATAAATCTTTAGATTACCAAATAACAACGAATTTTATTAGATAGAACAATTCATCATCGATTCATCTCAATGGAATAATCGAAACGATTGGTTTCCTTTATATCTTATTGATCAGTAATAACAAATGTTACATTAAATAAAGCAATCATGGGAATTCCATGTATTTCTATCAAAATATATCAGCCATCAAAAATAGATGTGTAATATTCGGTTTATAAATGCCATAGCTCTAGAACTAATTTGTTTCTTTTGTTTTGTATTCGAAGTCTGTACAGCTGAAATTCATCGATCATTTATTTAACTGTTATTAAAATATTGGTGTTTTCTAGATGAAACAAATTTCAATAAACAACCTGTCCAGGCGTGACGGAATCATGTTTTTTCATTTTGTATTTTGAATATCTTAACTTAATGAAATTAAATGAAGCTGATATTTTCAGAATATATTCAAGTTTCATTGCTCTAGAAAGTCTCAAATTTCCATATGATTCGAAACTTCCGTGAAAATTTTATGATTAAAATATAGGTCAGTTACGGAATCACCAAAAATGGTCTTCCAGATTGAGTTCCATGTGAAGAACTGGAAAATTTAGCTCAACTAAAACTGTGAAGAAAACTTTTTCAATAGGAAAGTTATAGTAGAGATGGCATTCTATCTGTAGAAAAACGAAAATTTAAAATATATAAAAATATGCCTTTGGATAGTAGGAAAAGCTTCGTAACGGAATCACCATTTTTATTACAGAATCACTTTTTTTAAAATGTTCATATGTTTTTAGTATCTATTTCTTAAGAAATTTATCTATAATCCCCGAACATCAACACATTTATATTAATAATAGAGATGAACAAAATGAATGCCGATTCTGACCATCGGGACTGGAACCGGGACCGATATCAAAGACATTAACGGTACCCATGTCTAAACCCCAAAACCTTAGCTATATCGCGCCGAGACCCAGATCAAGGGAAAAGTTTCCCGCTTAGAGCAAGAAAGTGAGATTTTCGTACCTCAGAGTACAGGTCAAGCAGGAGAAGAGTCCTGTAAAGTAGACCTAAGTTACAGTTGTAGTAAAGAAACAAAAAATATGAGAAAACAATGCTGCAACATATTTCTCTAAATAGGTGCAAGCTGTAGATTAGTTAGAGTCACACGACCAGCGTAAAAAAGCTTGTTAGCGCGGCCCCGTTAGGGCTAAAATGTGGAACTCACATATATCCCTTAGGCTTACAAAAATAGTTCAAAATAGTCCATCTAAAAAATCTATCCTGATTTCCCAAACCTATAATTAGGTTATTGCCTATTTGTTTATGTCTGTAATGGAATATTAATTGTTAGCTCGTATATTTAACAATGGCAGAGACTAGTTACTACGGTCTGTAATGGGCAAGCATTGCGTTTTTGTGTCGTCTGTAATTAAAAAAGGAAGAAATAGTAGCCTAATTAGTCAAGCTCCTAATTAGTACAATTTTAAGCTCATTCATGTCTGTAATGGGGGGGGGGGG